>CAUYPK010031459.1:0-101500 GCA_963574355.1 Loris lydekkerianus | reverse complement strand
TCATATTAACTTTAGTAAAGGTAATTATGATATGCCTGGGGGATGTCTTACTAATATTGAGTCGTGCTGGGGTTCTGAAACTGTCTGCTATCTGAATTTCAGAATCTCTTGGCATGTCTGGAAAATGCTCTTCCATAATTTCATGGAGAAGGGCCTCTGTGCCTTGCGAGGCCAATTCATCACTTTCAGGGATTCCAATGAAGCAGATATTAGCCTTCTTTGAATTATCCCAGAGTTCTCTGAAAGTATGATCCATTTTTGCCCTCCATTTCTTTTCCTCTTTGAGAATTTGTGAGCTTTCAAACGCTTTGTCTTCAACGTCAGAAATCCTTTCTTCGGCCTGCTTCACTCTGTTGCTGAGGGATTCTACTGTATTTTTCAGGTCTTTGAGGGCTACAAATTATTGCTTCAGTGCATTAAAATCTTCGGTGGTTTTGTCTTTAAATTCATGAAATTCTTGAGACAACTTTTGAATTTGTCCTCGAATTTCTAATTCTGATTTTTGAATTGCTCTTCAAATTTCTAATTCCAAATTTTCCTCCATTCTATTAATCTTGTTTGCAATCCAAATTCTGAATTCAATTTCTGACATCTCAGCCAGCTGTTTATGGATGGGATCCTCACTTACATCGGCCATATCTTTCCTTGGGGGGGGGTGTTGATCTATTCTGGTTATTCATGTTACCAGAGTTTTTTTGCTGATTCTGCCCCGTGATTACTTTACATGGTTTGACTTTTCTTCTGAAGCTTTGTTGAGGACCTGTACAGTATTATGGCCTGAGAAACTGGGGACCTATTTTGTGTGGTGGGGCTAAGTGGTTCTGTCTTGATTTCAGCTGGTCTCTGTTTGACCCTAGTGAAATAGTTACGCAGGGTTGAAGTCTCAGCTGTGGAGAAATAGCAGCCATTAAGTCACTCCGCCCCCCACAGGCAACAATTGGAAGAGGAAAATCAAACCTTCCTATAGCCACACACCCAGGGCACCACTTGAATAGTCCTTAGGTGATTGGCTTATTTGAAAAGGTCTAAATCAATTGTCTCAGTCAGCACCTGTCTCAGGTGGGAGAGTTTCAAAGGTCTCTGTCAACTGGATCACAGGGGTCTTGTGACAAATCAGATATGACTTTCTCTGGTGCTCTGTGAAGTCAGGAGGACCCACCCAACAAGTAGATTAGTCTAGGAAGGTTGATGCCTCCTTCCCCACCCTTCACCTCTGTCACACCCAGTCACTGATAGTTGCACAGGGCTGTGACCCAGTTTTCTCCAGTGAGCAGATACTCCAGAGGTTTGCACCTGCCTGAATCACAAGGAAATTTGTATCTGCTCAGCCAGGGTGCTGCTCTCTGCCTCTATCCAGTAGGTGGCGGTGAGGCCTGACAACCATGGGCGCTTTATGTAGGCTGGGGGAGGGTTCACTCAGTTCTAGCCCCACCTCTGATTGGTGTTACTGGCAGAACTGAACAACTTTGTGGGAGTTTGTTTCTGTCCCTGCTAAATTCCTCTGTAGAAGAGGAGCTGATTTGAATTCCCAGAACCTGTGCCTCAGGCCCTGTCTTTACTCCTGCAGGTTTGTATTCGCAGCATGGTAGATGTCAGCTCTAGCCTCATGCCTTTTTTTGTCTATAGGCTGGTTATCCCCTGAGGGCTGGGTGCGTGTTAGGCTCAGTAAAGCAGTCCTCTGGGTCAGCCCCGCCCTGGGAATTTCCTGGCTCTGTGTGTGCATTTTCTAGTCCCTGCACTCTACCTAGGCCGATACTGCTTCAGCTCTTTACTCACGGAGCCTGTGTTTCAGTCCCAGGTCTCTTCCGCAGTGGTTGCCATGTGAGAAGATGCCCGGCCTCCTCTGGTTGCCCAGGAAGATAGGGGGTGTAGCTTCAGGATATCCGGGAGTAGGCCTTGTTGTTGTCAAAAACGGCTGCTGCTCTGCGCCTCGCAGCACTGCCGTTCTGGCGTGATTCCCTCTCAGCCAATCGTCATCTCCTAACTCCCATGCTGCAGAATCAGCACTGACCAGCTGCAGTCCAGGCCCTGTCCACACCCCTCGAGAAATCACCTAAGAATCTGGACTCCTGGGGGACAGGCCTCCCGACCTCAGAATGAGAGTGGAGGGGAGTGCTGGGGGCTCAGAATTGCAGGTCGAAACATCAAACTCATTGAGACCAAATGAGCAAATAAACAGATGAAAAGGGACACACAAGCCCATAGATGCACAAACAATCAGAAACACATAGACAGGCAAACAACAACAACAAAAAACAACTACAATAAAAATAGTGATAATCGTAAAATAATTGAAAAAAATGGTAAAAATCATACAAACAAAATGAACAAACAAACAAAAAAACCTCTAAAAATCTGATGTAAGCACTCTCAGAAACCATAAGGAGGGACTAAGAGGAAGAGAGAAGGAAGAGGAAAAGAAAGTGGTGTTCGTAAAAATGTTAAAAAAGAAGACAGAAAAAATTAAAAATAGAAAAAATAAAAATAAAAAGTATATATATAAAAAAATAAAAATTAACAATAGCTCCTTCAAGAAAATAGTGAGGAAAGAAAAAAAAAAAAAGGCAGCAACCACATATGTATTATTCTTGTATATATATAGGAATATACATCTATATGTATGATGTAGTGATCGACTTTTGTAGAACTATGTTTATAATGCAATATACTTTCTTGACACCAGGTGGCATGTGAGTGGTTCCCCGCCTTATACCTCATTCACAGTTTACATTTTTACCACGATAGCCGGTCACCATTTTGGAGTTTCTATAAAAGTTTATTACCTAATTGTTGTGTAATCCCAGCTGCTCTGTTCCAGACAGCACTCCTATCTGACCTCCCAACTCAGTGCAAGAGTCCAAGCTTCACAAACCTTTCCACTCTGATCCCACGTTCTCCTGCAGACTGGCGACTGCAAATGGATGCGGGGGAGGGTGCTGGCTGCCGAGGCTGCTGGTGGCCCCCTGCCACCGCTGCACTGTGGCTGCAGCACACGGAAACCTTATCCTCAGTTTTTGTGGCTCAGAGTCTCACTTGAATTTGGACTTTTGAGTCCAGCCACCTGCCAGTTTGTCGCACAGCCTGAACTTACAGGCCACTCCAATATTTTTCACCAGGAATAGTCTGGTCCATTTAATCACTCCTGTTGTTCTGGGGGAAGGTGTTCACCATTTCAGATAATTCAAAATGTCTGTTTCCTGGGCGGGATCCCTTCTTTTCAATTTTCTATTGGGTTGCTTGTGGTTCTGACTGGCTCCCATTTTGGGTGCCATACTCAGCTTAGGAATAAATTTACGTCTATTGGGTTTTGCTAGGAGTTGCAGGCTGCTGTCCTCCGTGAGGGAGGGGCCCGCTGGCCAGCGAAGCCAAGTGGGGAAAATCTCTACAATAGAGTCCGTGGTTTTAAATTACACCTCATATACAGCAATCCGCCAATTCACTGTGCAATTCCAGCTGTCTGTCCACACCAATAATCCACACAGGGAAAGGGTCCAGACCCCTCTTCCTCTCACCTGATGACTTGGGAGAGGTGGGCTACACGTCTATCCCATCTGCCATCATGCTCCGCCTCTCCTGTTCATTGTTTCTTTCATGTTGACTGTCTTTTTCATAGAAATGCTTGCTGAAAATACTCTTTTTCATTGCTTAGATTCTTATGACTTACAGAGAATGCTTTTCAGAAATGTTTACATCATTAAGTGCAATATATATTGGCTTTGTAGCCGTATCTAAGGCCTACAACTGCAATATTTCCAAAGGAAATGTTATTTTTAATAACATGGATTGTCTAAAGGTGTGGTTAATTAAAACTGAACAGTTGGCTCACATTCATGCCTTTCATCTACCACATTCCATTACAGCAGAAAGGAATTTATTTAATATTTCTCTTCTAAGTCATTGATCTTCTAAGTCAAAATTGTCCTAATAATGTAAGGCTAATAGTTTTGATACATGGAGGTCAAAAAACATGACTTTGATTTTTCTAAGTTTCTATATATATTCTAAACTTAGAATATATATATCACAGTGTTTTTGATGCATTTAAAGAAAACACACACAAAATATACTATGTAGGTACCTTAACCAATCTGTTTCAATTCTGTTATCTTCCCTTTCTTTTATGTACATCAATAGAAACAAGTAGTTAAAATCAGGAAAAAAATCCAAACAATGAGAGCCAATGTTCTCATCCTTGCTACCTCTGCTCTATGAGCAAGGAAATCAGGATTTATTCATGGGAAGCTGTTGTGTTATTTTTTTCAAGTGTCCTAAGATAGCCTAGCTTTTAAGGATGTTCTAGAAACCAATAGATAATCTTATATGAAGTTTTCCTTTTTCTTTCTTTTTTTTATTTTTGAGACAGAGTCTCACTATGTTGCCCTGGGTAGAGTGCTGTGGTGTCACAGCTCACAGCAACCTCAAGCTCTTGGGCTTAAGCAATTCTCTTGCCTCAGCCTTCCAAGTAGCTGGGTCTATAGGCACCCACCATAATGCCCAGCTATTTTTGTTGTTTTTGTTGCAGTTGTCATTGTTGTTTAGCTGGCACAGGTTCATTCGAATCCACCACCTTTAGTATATGTGGCTGGCACCGTACCTACTGTGCTACAGGCACCAAGCCGTTATTTGAAGTTTTCTACTCTACAGCCAGATTCCAAGAATCAGTGTCACATCTTACTGTGTCATTTGTCTACAGCAGTGTTTTTCAACCTTTTTTTCTCACAGCACACTTGAACTTACAGTTAAACTTCTGTGGCACACTTAAATTGTGTTGATCCAAAAAGAAAAGTAAAAAAAGAATATACCTTTGTTCAATTTATTAACACAAATGAAATGTACTATCACAGCCAAAAATTAAAGTAAAACAATTTATTACCATTTGTAATAAAAAGATAACAATTAAAATTCTTTTTAAAAATCTTATTCATATTTATTTATTTCCCTGTTCATTATAATTTAGCATTGATGAGATATCTGAACTTGACTTTTTTGCAAAGTCAAATTTTGGACAGTCATACTCTTAAATCTTCTTCTTAGGATTCTAGCCATGATTGATTTTTGTTTTTAATAATTATTGATTACAGAAAAGCTCACTTCACACAAATACAATGTTGAGACCAGAATAAATATTTCTAGTGCTTTTTGGTAATATATGGAAATTCACCCTTAAGAGATAACCAAAAGGTTGAAATATCTATTGTTGAATATCTTTATTCCAATCTTCCATCATTAATTATTTCTGGTAACTCTTCTTCTCTGTAATATTTAAATTTGCTGACATACATGCACTTAAAACAAAGGTAATTCTCCCACAATCAAAATTAGTTTTCAAAATAATTCTCAAGATTTTTGAGAATTTTTTTTTCAGAATCTAAAGTTTGTAAAATGTGTACAATAAGATTTTTTCCAGTTTACACCTTTTCACTAGCTTAAACATTTCTATTGCATTTTCTCTTCTAATCCTTTCCTTCCAAAGCAGTAATTTTTCTCTGAAAGCATTAATTTTATCTGTACATGTGAGAATATTTTCATGATTTCCCCGCATACTCTTATTAATTGTATTCAAACACTGAAATAAATCTGCAAGAAATGCAACTTTATTATACCAAACCTTGTCACAAAGTAAATCTCCTAATTTAGAATGTTAAATTTTTAAAAAGGTTGATACTTCTTTTAATTCATAAATCTTGACAGAACTCTTCCTCTAGATAAACATCTCACTTTCATATGTAATAATAGGTGCATAGGAGAAGCATTCATTGAGGAACGTAATTCTATAAATAATATTGATTGCAATGGCCTGCTTTTTATATAACTAACAATTTTAATAGTGTTGTGTAGGATCTTCTGTTATCAGGCACTAATGATTTTGATGCTGGCACTTCTCTGTGCAGAAAGCAATGTGTATAAATAAATTTTGGATTTTTTTTTTTTTTGCACAAATGTAACAAAGCCTTTTATATCTCTGGACATAGATAAAGCTCCATCTGTAGAAATACTTAAGAATCCCAAGACTAGTTATTAGAATTAAAGTAATTATTGATCAAATAAAAAATGTCTTGGCCCTTGTTGTTTGGAGTGGTCAATGAAATAAAAACTGTTTTATGCTTTCTTCTTTAATAGACAAATCCACCAAATATTAATACTAAAAGTTTGGGTTTACCACTGTTATCAGTAAATCCATCCAACTGAATTGCAAACACATTTACTTCTTTGAGGTGAGATGTATCTTGAAATTCTATATTTTCGCTAGATTCTTAACATGCTGAGAAATTGTATTATCTGAAAGTAGAATTTTAAAAATGTCCTTTTCATATTCTTCTCCAAACATTGTTTTTACAATTGGACAGCAGGCCAATAAAGTAACAGATTCTGCAATTGTATGAGATTTCATTTTCTTAGCTATAACTGCTAACTCACTTCTTGTGCTTTATCTGACATCATTGCATATTTGGTCCCTATTTTTGCTTGTTTAGTATTACTGAGGGCAAGTCATTTGAAATATTCCACCAGCTTTTCAGACAAGTGGAAATGTCTGGATTGTAAATGTCTCTTTAATTTGCTAGGAACCATAGCTTCATTTGCTAATGTTTCCTCACAAATTATGCATGTGGGATGTAGTAGATATCCTTTACTACATATAAAACCAAATGATAAATAGTGTTCATTATATTGACTAGTAATTGTTTTTGTTTTAGCTGCCAGCATGCCAGATGAAGCAGTATTCCAGGCACTAGCATTGTCTTCTTATGTTTGTTTCTTTACTAAAAATGTATCCATTGTAATTGAACACTATGTAATAAAAATTGTAAATGCCAAATCAAAAATAATAAAAATAAGTAAATAAACAACTTATGCTTTTAGAAAAGAATAGGTATTAATTAAACACACTTGAAAAATTTTCAAAACTAGGATTTGCAATGTAACTACTTCACTATTTCAAATGTGGACAGAACTGTGTGACACGTTCTGTGTGAGCTAGCCTGTACTACTTCAGGCACAAGAAGGAATGGCTGAGTCATACGGCTTCATTCACTTCAGGTGATTCTGACATATATCAGTGTTCACCGGCAAATCCTTGTCAAATCACATGTCAGGAACCTTATTTTTTAAGGTTATAACCCACCCATTTTAGAAATAAAGCTGTGTTTATTAATTACAACAATAAAACATTTATTTATTATAATGATATAGTTGTATAATCAATTTAAAGAGGTTTTAATTTTAATATATACATTTATTGTGCTTTGAACTGCTTTCAAAAATAATTATCTCTAAAAATTTATGTGGCACATCAGTTGAAAATCATTAGTCCACAGGTTTTTGGTGTTCAGCATTTACGGTATAGGAACACTCATTGCTTCCTTGTTTGGTGCTTTCTTATAATTATATGTTACTTTTAAGTATTTAAAAGTGCTCTCACAAGAAAGCACTTTCCCTGTGAAAATGGCATTAACATATGTGTCAGCTTAGGCAGTAAGACTATTAAAGCAAAATGATGCAAAATAATTTTTAAGTTTAAACATGACATTATTGCTGGTTCATCTTTTCATGTGAGACTTACCGTATTATCGTGAGGCTTCTCAACCGCTTAAGTGTAAAGAGAAATGGAAACCTTCTCAGATATTCTAAAGGATTCTAAAGGAAACTGTTTCATTTCAGACAGAGAGAGCATTTATACTCCTGTAGGCCTTTCCCTCCCCATCTCTGTCATCTTTTACCTTCACCTCTCTTTGAAAGTGCTGTAAACTTTCTCCTTGTTCTTCCTAAATAAATTTTCTCTTTGCTACCCTAAAAAAAAAAAGAAAAGAAAAGAAAAGAAAAGAAAATGTGTTTCTAGATTTAATCGCTTTTCCATATTGATTGATTTCCTTGTAATATGATTGTTCTTAACAAGTGTGTAGCAACATATTATGTCTTTCTTTTCCTTAAATCTCGGATCTTTTTATTTTAAATTATAGACAATTGTCTACCTAAAGAATATTATAAATGGAAAGATTCAATAAATTACCAGAAATAATTGCATTTTGGTTATCTGAGAGGTGTACAAAATATTTTTTTAAAGCTGTGTCTACAAAGTGAGAATGAACTGAGGTGAAATGCTGTCATAATTCATGACATACTAGCCAGTATCTTTAAATAAACTTATTTCTTACGTGCTTTGTTTCCCTCATTTCATTTGTGAAGACATAGCAAATAAGAAGTGCTTGATTATCTAATGTAATTTATTATAAAATTGATTCTGTTTGAATACAATGAAATTTCTTGTTAAATAACCTTTGCTAAGATATTAAGATTTTGTTTTGCCTTGTAAGTTCATTTGTCTTTATGGAATTATTCTTAGGTTTTTGGATGTTTTTGAAAATCAAGAATAAAATTGTAAAATGACATGGATGAGAACAGTAAATTATTATCAATAATGATTATAATAGGTACTTCTGATCCTTTGGTTTATATAATATGCATCTTCATTTATAGTCGAATACATTTAATGCTAACTCCACATAATCCAATCTTGTATTTGGCTTAAAATTATCAGATGTTCAATATATTTTCTTAGATTCTTTCTGTCCTGTGTAAGACAGTGTACACTGTCCCTTCTTTTCACAATGACTGTAAATCTCAACCTGATCCTGTCCCTGTCACACTCAAGGGCTAAAATCAGAAAGAATGATTTACAATAGTATTAACTCTTGGTGGGGTGGGAGGAAAGAGGAAAATCAGATCCAAAAGGAAGGAGATCCAAGAAAACAAGAGTGTGAATAATTTGAAATCTCTACCACCACACAAAATGGCCTGATGAAACTTGCCTTCTGTGGGTTCACTCCCATCCTATCCTCGAAGGCAAATCCCGACCTGAGACAAGAAGGCGTTTAAAGTGGTCTGGCTTAATACTCTGGGACTCAGTGCCAGCTCTCGAATGGAGCTACCCTAGACCAGTTTAAAGAGGCATGCTTTTAAAACCAGTGTGGCTTCTGTTTTATCTCTGAGCCCTACTTCCCCTTCCCCCCCTTGGGCTCTATTTCATTTTGCTAGGCTCAAGCTCAGTTATGGGATCGCTGTCTTAGTGGAAACCTATCTCCCCAACACTGGCCCCCTGCCACGTTCTTGTTTACTTCCTCCATGGAACTGTATTTTTTATGCAGGCTTGTAGCACAATATAGCATTTTATAGTTGAAAAGGCATTGGGAAATCACTGCACTCAATAACCTTGCTTTCAGAGGTGTGGAAACAAGAGATCAAAGCAGATCTTCCCAAAGAAGTACTAAAGACATGGCTTGAGTATTGCTCATCATTAGTATATTTTTTCAAATATTTCTCACGAAAACTATGGACTTGACTTGCTAATGGTTTCCTCCCTTCTCAATTACACTTCCTTCCTGTGTCTTGTCTCATCAACAGAGAGAGGTTTCCCTTGCACAACATGAAGATATATACCTGGAATGAGGGATGGTCCGTGTTTAGACTTGCATTTGCTGGAGAAAAGCTTCATTCTTTCTCAATTCAGAGATCTTGGGGAGGGTGTAGCATCCTTTAAGCAGATAGAAAAAAAAACGCCATTTATCCTGTGGAAATATAAGAATGGAGAGCCTGGTTTTGAAACATGCTCCCATATTGTAGCTATCCCCTAACCTCCTCCTCATGCCTCTTCTGCTACTGTCAGAACCAGTTACTCCTACTTGAGAAATGGTCCTGATGTGAAAGTCTGGAACTTGAAATATTTTGTCTCATGGGAACAGTGTGAGATGCAGTTGAAACCGTACTAGTATTTCTGTTATTTAAGTACATTATACATTAAATAGGGGTTTTCTCCCTTTTTATTCTTTTCCAAGAACACAACCAGCAGATATACATAAGTTTGATGGAAAAAAAAAATGTTCTAAGATCCAAACAACAAACTATGAAATTAGCATTTAATCCATTAAAACATTCACAACTGCCATAACTTACCAGTTAAAGCAAACTGCATTTCTCATTGTGGTGTTTGAGGATGGTGTTTCAAAATAACTGAATTTCTACCCTTAGTGTATTCTTTCTTAGCATCGACTGTCAAGGATTTATGTATCAAGATGAGTAAGAGGGAACAATTCATTATTAAACGTCAGTTAAAGCTCTTCTTTCTTCTTTCTTGCTGGATTAAAAAAATATATGTTAGAGAAAAGGACAGTTAGAAGGTCAAGGTTCTGAACAAAATTGACCAGAGACTGCCTCTTTGACCTCAGGTTGGTTATTTCAGCTTTCTGTGAATCAAATTCCATATCTACCAAATACCCTTAGTCCTTGTTTGTAAAATACAGAAAAGTCCTTGAGAAAATGTATTATGTGTTAGAGTGCAGGATAGGCTTATCGTTGAGAAGAATGTGTTAAAGGGCTCATCTTCTTTTGTGCTCATAAAATCAACCCATGTTTCTGGAAACTCATCCACTGTCAGGGCTGTAAAGAAAGGATGCATTTAATACAGCAAAGTGTTTTACTAACTAAATGTGTGTGCCATGGTTCAGTTACTGAGGAAGAAGGATGGAGAATCTTTTATCTGATGAATCTGTGGAAATTCATCTTTCTACAGCCAAAGAAATTGCTCTGTCAGGAGAAACCAAGGAGAATAGGTTATATGGGCACACTTTTATTTAACAAAACCTAGGGAAAGTTAATTGTTTCAGGTTAAGGTCAGGAAAGATATAACAAAAGTGAAGATGTGAATTTGTTTTACAAACTTGTTCAGTATTTGGATACACAATGAATGGCCCGTGCAAAGGTCTATTTTTGCACTGGATGAGAAAGACTGGCAACTGTTTATAAAGAGTGGGCAGAATGAACCCAGCAGAGTAATCATCAGGCAATTCAGCTGCAGATTGCTGGCACAGAGGAAAAGGATGGGAACTTGCAGTTATGATGGATAAAATCGCTGACTTTAGTCATCAAGACCAAGTGTTAAATATGTGTTTGCTTTGTTAGGGATGAATCAGGCTGAACAACAATTGTCTGTAGCTGTGGTAATTGAGTAGAGTGGCTATGTGTTGTGAATGTTTGGCAAGTGTTCTTGCCCAGTGTGAGTCTGAAAAAATAAGTCTCTGTTACTGTTTTCTCCATTGGCCATGTAATGCAATCATTCCCAAAATGGAATGAATTGAAAATTGTGGCAGGAATTTATATAAATTATACAAGCATGGCAATGCACGTATGCTGCAACATGATGAAAACTGTGGTTAATTTTATTGAACATAGGGCATATGAAAGAAGAGTGTGTTGAACATGAGCTATCAAATCTATATAATTAATAATGTTTTGATTAAGAGGAATGGTATGGAAATATCTCTAAATGTACAAAAAGAGTATGACTTCTGACACATCAGCTCAGCATGTCTGCATTAACAAACTACTCTAGGCCTAGCACTGCAACACATTGTGGTGGAAAAATTCAAGGGAAAAGAATCAGCAAGATGACCATTCTTGATAGAAATAAAGTCAAAATCAAAATAATAATACATGCACATTCAAGTACTACATTATAGGGCCGGGATTATAACTCCTGTAGGAATTTAAAGAGATCATTCAAAATGAAAATGAAATGAAAAGTTTTGATGATCCATTTTATATTCGATCAATTAGGAAGCAGTGTAGTGCGATGAAAAATTAACTGCATCATTTTAGGAAAATTATTCATTTTCTTTGAGTGTCACCTTTTTTTTTTTTTTCTTCTTCTTTTTTTAGAGACAGAGTCTCACTTTGTTGCCCTCAGTAGAGTGCTATAGCATCACAGCTCACAGCAACCTCCAGATCTTGGGCTTAGGTTGTTCTCTTGCCTCAGCCTCCTGAGTAGCTGGGACTACAGGTGCCTGATACAGCACCTGGCTATTTTTTGTTGCAGTTTGGCCAGAGCCGAGTTTGAACCCACTACCCTCGGAATATATGGGGCCTACTCACTGAGTGCCCTACTCACTGAGCCACAGGCGCCACCCTGAGAACAGCTTTTTTATTTACAAGTTAAGAGTTATTCTTAGTAAGAACAAACAATGCTCATGAACAATATAATCCATTAAGAAATTCAAACCAGAAGAGCTACATGCACATTAGTAAGGGATGGTGAGTCTCACTTCAGAAGTTGGCCTAGGGGCCTTAGGAATTTCAACTCCTTTGTCATGCAGAAATTTGCTATTTCTGGAAAATAACTCAAAAGGTTAAGTAGTTAGTTATTAAATGTACAAGGTTCTAGTCATTAAGCCCTACTTGACTGAGAATGTGAAACATGAGGAAGAAAATTGTAAAAATAATACAGATAGGGGTCATTGAAATTTGTTCACAGAGCCAGTTATACAATGAAATACTGCGTAACACCAATCAGATTGGCAAAATGAGAAAAGTGTGTTTTGTATGGGCCAAGGGAAGATTTCATTTTCACCCTCTGAGGGGTCACAGAAAAAATCAACTGACAAAAGGTGGAGTAACAAGAGAATTTTTTTTTTTTTTTTTTTTTTTTGAGACAAAGTCTCAAGCTCTTGCCCTAGGTAGAGTGCTGTGGTGTCAGCTCACAACAACCTCCACCTCAGGCTCAAGTGATGCTCTTGCCTCAGTTCTTCTATTTTTAGTAGAAAAGGGGACTCACTCTTGTTCAGGCTGGTCTCGAACTTGTGAGCTAAAGCAATCCACCCGCCTTAGCCTCCCAGAGTGTTATGATTACAGGTGTGAGCCACTGCATTCGGCCTAAGAGAAATGGCATAACATGCAAACTTACTAGCTTCCATCAAAGGAGAAAGGAGGGCCAGAGAGTGATTGCGTGTTCAGAGATCCAGTGGGGCCCATAGACTTATATAGCCTTTTCTGAGACTCAGAGACTAGTACTCCAAAATGAAGGCCTTAGAAGCAAAAGTGTTTCCTTGACCTCCTGTCCTTCTGTCTCTCAGTACCATTCTCCTCTAAGGATAACCATAGAAACTAAAATTTCTTTTCTTCAAGGCAGATCATAGAAACCAGAATTCCTTTCCTCAAAAGCCAGCCAGAAAACCTAAAAATATTCTGTGTAAAAACTGGCCATAAGGAAATAATTTGACCTTACGTTGTTTGACTGTAAGACCCCCATAACAGGAGGGGCCTGCCCCACACCCAGAGAGAAGGAATGCATGCTGACAAAGGTCAAGACGAAATCTAGACAGGCAGGTCTTGCTGGGTTTGCCCACTCAGTCTAATAACATTAGATCAGACCCTTTTTTTGTTTGTTTTATTTTTGTTTTTTGACAAAGAGTGTCACTTTGTCACCCTTGGTAGTCACCCTTTGTCACACCTTGGTAGAGTGCTGTGGCCTCATAGCTCACAGCAACCACAAACTCTTGGTCTCAAGTGATTCCCTAGTCTCAGCCTCCCGAGTAGCTGGCGCTACAGGCACCGCCACAACACCTGGCTGTTTGTTTGTTTGTTTGTTTGTTTAGCAGGACCAGGCCAGTTTGGAGCATGTGGCTGGCATCCTACCAACTGAGCTACAGGTACCACCCATACCCTTTTCTCCCGATCATATTTCTACAGGGGTGTCTTTGCTTTATTGAACCTCAGCAGGAAAATGGGCAGTTTATCCCCTGTTTTCTTTGGGTCTTTATACTGAAGGCTGCTGCTTAAATAAATTTACCTCTCTCCCCCTACAAAAGAAAGATAAAAAGAAAAATAATTTCAAGCTAGACTTTCAAGCCAGGTTATAAGCCATTATTATACTATTAATGTTTACTTTTGTGTCTATGAAAAATTGCCAGATCAGAAGGTTCCATATCTGATGTTCTATGATGTGCTATGATCATATGTCAGTATTGATGGATTGATTGAACTCAGTGAGGCCTGAAAGCAAAATATCACTATCTTTTAAATTAACAATAAGAAAAAAAATGAGTAAGATTGTATTTATGGTGATACAGTTGTTGTAAAATTGCTGATGGAGTTGTCATTTTTTAGAATGAAAATAGAGAATACCTATTATGCTCATATCTTTTGACCTAATAATTCTATCTCTAGTTACCTAAGGCATAATATATAGTACAGAAAATCTATTAGTATAAAGATTCTCACTCCAGCCTTGATCAATAGAGCATTCTATTACGTACAACTAAATAAACAAATAGAGAACTGATTAAGGAAATTGATGAGATATCACAAAACTACTGAAACTGATAGTTATAAGAATTATAATGAAAACAACTCATATGTCCAGCCAGGTGAGAATAGATGAGAAAAGTATAAAATATTCACAATGGTTTATTACATAGAAGTCATAATGAATAACACAAGACACAGATAACATTGTAAATAAATCTTAATAATAAGATTATTAAATGAAAAAATAAATTCCATAACATTACATGCAGTATGCTCAACTTTTAAAAAGTCACAAATAACATATGTTTTTAGGGGCACATATACACATGTAAGTACACATATACACATATAAGTACAATATATATGAGACTTATGTATAATAAATATAAAATATACACATGTTATATATATGAAATAAGGGAATGATAAAAACAGGATTTTCAATGATTGTTATCTTCAGTAGAGGAAGGCAGAGGGAGGGATTGGGGACATAGTATTTGATGCAGATTAATGTCAAGCTCCTAACCTTTGGGTGAATGGTCATGAGTTTATGAGAGATTTTATGGTATTACAAATAAGTAAATAAAAAATAGAGTCTTGCATGAACACTAAATAAGTTCTATCCTATACCAAACATTATGATTCCAGCGATTGTTGTATTCCTAGAGGGCCAAAGTGGGGAAAAGATTGAGACATATATATATATATTTTTTTTTTTTTTGAAGTTTTTGGACAGGGCTGGGTTTGAACCTGCCACCTCTGGCATATGGGGCCAGCAGCCTACTCCTTTGAGCCACAGGTGCCGCCCCGAGACATATATTTTTATACTATAAAATATATTCATTAATAGAAAGACTAGGTAATAATAAGAACAAATAATGTAATAATGTGGGGACTATGTGATTTTTTTTTTCTTTTCTTTTTCAAATTTTCTAAAACATATTTTAATGAGAACAAATGTTTACAACTCATTAAAAACCACTATGTAGAACCATGTGTCTGTGTCATTGAATTTTTATAAATGTGCAGAAGACAAATGAAATAACCCAAAATTGATTATCATTTCAGCAGACTCCTGACCAATCCCATAGCTGGGAGACCTGAGAGGAATCTCTATTGACCTTGCATTGACAACTAATTTAAGAATCAATCAAGGAAAAAGGAATGTGACTACATGTGAGAGCACATGCCAGATCTAATTAGTAATGAAAACTTCTAATACATACTAGAAAAATTGCTATTTGGCATTGACTCAGAGGGTGCAACAGTTGGGTTTTCAACATGAAAGTAATATGATAGATATGCTCGCCTGCTCAGTTATTTCTGCAAAGGCTGTATATGGAGATATTTTAGATTAACATACATAGCAAGGGTTTTGTTTTTTTTTTTTATGAATGTTGGTGTCAGAAAATTAATATAAATAGGGTATAATTCATAATGGAAGTAAATTGATTGGACACTTTGACGATGATGTTCATAGAGCATGACACTGCTGCATGCTTGGGTGTTAATACATGAGGAAGCTCATTCAGAATTAGAAAAATATTACACCAAGTTTTAGAAAAGATTTTGTAAAAGATTCAGCTGTAAACATTTGATTTGTAGATATTTTAAAACATTTTCCACCTTTCTTTTAGCTTCTAAAATAAAAGGCATGTTATCACTTTAAAATATGATAATAATTCTCATATTTAAAGAAAACTAAATGCATTAGATGAGTAGTACCCTTTGTAGCACTGTATCATGTATATCTGCCATTAATTTAGTGTTTTCTTTCTAGTACACCTTCCATAATGCATATAAGTCAGAAGATTGCAGTGTTTTTAATACAGATTTTTTTCTTTTTTTTTTTGCCCAGTAATTAAAAAATATATCTTCTCAGGCAAGAATAACTTTCAAAAATTAGTCTGTTTGGGAAGTTTTAAAGAATCTTTTTCTTCTCTTTCCCCTCTTGTAGGACTTAAAGGAGACTTTTCTGTCCTCTTTTTTACTCTTACTGCAAATTACAAATAAAATTTAAAAATATTTGTGAAGTTCTTATCTATAATTTCTTATTAACCATATTTTGTGATCAAACGTGTTTGAGGTTTTTTTTTTTTTGCTTTTTTTTTTGTGTGTGTGTTTGAATTTTTACTTAAAGTCTATGCCCTTCAACAATAGGCATGGAAGACTGTGGAGTAAAATGAAATAGAGCCTAAGATTCAAAAGAAAAAGAGCTGCATCTTTTTAGGAAAAGGACTTAGGAAATATCATGTAAATATTCAGAACTTCATTTTCCTAATATGTGAGGAAAGCAACCACCGCAGTTCACAAGGTTCTTTTGGAAACAAATAAGCGTCTATTCAAAAAAGTAAAACTCTGATTGCTTGTAGTATTAAAAAACAAAAGCCAAACTGTCCTCCCAGTGCATGTTGGTCCAGTTCGTAACAAGAGCACAGGAAAACACCGAATTAACTTTTTTTAAAGAATAGTCTTTCCATTGAACTCAGCATCTACTGTGAGAAAGCTCCAAAACCTGGCATTTTTTTTCCTGAAGGTGAGCATAGCAGTGTTTGCTCTCAGCAGAGGTGAACTGGAAATCTGTAGGCTCCTATGTAAGTACTTACACATATGAATTAAGGAAATTCTGGGCAAGAGGCTTCACTGTGCCAAAAAGTGGAAAATCAGTATGGCGCAAGTGAATTCTGACAGTATAAACATAGCCTCTTCTCACATTGCTATAAATCATGATATTTTGATATACGTAGTGCCTGTATTTTTGCATTTTAAACTGGTTTAAATTATTTATGTGTATGTGGAAAAATTAAAAGCAAAAAAAAAAAAAAAGGCAAGAAGAAAAAAATACCCATAATTCTCTCACTATTAGCACTGTTAGCCATATTCCACTATTAGCATTACTGTTATTAGCACATAGACATTGGTATTATTTTGGAGAATACTTTTTCTAGTTTATTTTCAATGTGCATAGGTGAAATACATGTATTTTTAAAGTAGTATTATTGTAGATAGGTTTTTTGGAAAACTACAGTTAGCATCATGTCATGAACATGCTACGTATTGATCAATCATGATTGACCCTATCATTCATAATGACTGAGTAGAATTCCATTTTATGGTTGTATAAGTTATTCAAATAATAAAACCTAGGTTTGTACATGTATTTTCAGTTTCTCCCCATCCCTTGTAGATAATGTGATAGTCACATCGTCACATTTCCATTTTATGAATCTATCTGATAGTTGGGGAAAATTACTGGAAATAGAATTCATGAATTGAATACATTACTTCCCTTTATACTTTATAAAGTTCCTACTAATTTTGTTCCTCCCAGCAGTCTATAAAAGCGCATTGCTTTTCAGTCTCAACCATACTGGACATTTTTCTTCTTTTAACTCTTTCATAGCCTGATAGTTAATGAGGGCAGAGGAGGTCTCATGTTCATGGTAATGATTACTGATGAAGTAGAATATTTTTATCATATTTTATCTATCACTCATATATCTGATTTTTGAAAATTGCTTGCTTATATCCTTTGCCCACTTTCCTATGGCTGATGCATTCTTCTTTTGCCAATGATTAAAGTCATTAATCATTTTTTGTTGCGCATAGTTATATTTTTCCTTGTTTATTTTTTGCTTTCTCACTGGGATTGTGTTATTTTCCTATACAGGTGTCTTAAAATATTTATTTAGTTAGACCTTCCCATTTTTGCTTTAAGTTTTGATTGAAAGGGCTGTCTTCACCTGTGTAAATGCATTTATATTTCCTTTTAATACTGTTATTTTTTTATTATTTGTATTTATATTAATTTGTTTGTACAGTTAATTTTATTTTAAGAGGTGAATTAGAGATCTAAATTTATTCTTGCCAAATGGTTAGTTGATTGCCACCACACTTAAAAAATCATGTTGTATACCTTTTCTGCACTGATTTTAAGTCCCACTTTCATTATGTACTGAATTCTTATTTGTACTTTTGTGTTTCTGAACTTTCTGTTTTGTTTCCTTGATCTCTCTACTTTGACACAAGTTTTGTACTGTTTTAATCTTTGAAGCTTTAAAATTTGTTAATTTTTAAAGTTTATTAGTTATGTTCCCCTGTAATTATTCTATTTCAAATCTTTCTTGACTTATTATTCCATGTTTAGTTTTCTAGTTGAATCTGAAGATCATTTTGTTATGTTCTAAGGAAATATTTTAAGGTAGTTTCCTTAAATGTATAGGTCACTTTGGGGACAGCTGAGTTCTCTTATTCAAAACACGGTGGATGTCTCTGTATATAAGCATACTACTTTTAGCATCTCAGAAAAATTTTGTATACCACCTCTAGATTTTGTGCAAAGTTTAGTTTATAAGAATTTTTTGTTTTATGCATTCATTTGTTTACTCAATAAATGGTTAGCACATTATACACATATATCGGGCCCTGGGCTAAGTCTGATACTCAAGACATATCAATGGTTAGAGCAGCAATATTTAATAGAAATATAATGTGAAGCACATCTGTAGTTGCTAATGTTCTAGTGGGTACACTAAAAAAGTAAAAGAAATAGATAAAATAAATTATTACCTGTTTTTTACTCAGTATATCAAAAATTTAATTTGGAAGTCCAATCTCTGTAAAAATAAAAGAGATTTCTATATTCTTTTTATCCATATCTTCAAAATGCAGTCTATATTTATGCTCATAGTACAGCTTAATTTGAACTAGTCACATTTCAATTACTCAAAAGCCTTATGTGGGTTAGTGGCTACCATACTGAACAGTGCAAGACTACAAAATTTAATGTCATCAATATTGAAATAATAAAGCTTTTCTAGTTTTGGAGTGGCTCAAGCAGAGTTATAGATGGATATAAAAAGATGGCTTGTAACAGAATACAAAAAAAGCACTAGTAAGGAAACCAAGGAAGGGGCGCCTGTGAAAAAGACTAAGAGTAGTTTAAGAAGCAGGACAAAAGGAGAACATCTGAGAGTCAGAAGATGAAAAAAGAATGTTTCAAGGAGGAGGAACGTTGCTTCTACGTTGGAGACCTTTGCTCACTTTATCAAGTTGAACCTTCAGTGAAGAGTTGGATGGCACCAAATACTTCACTGGAAACAAAGAACCAATGTGCAAGAAATTGTTTTAAATTAAGTATCTAACAAATTCAGATAAATTGAGAAGAATTTTATCTGTTTTATAACTTTTAACTTATTTCAAATTAAATTTTAATCTGCTGACACATTTCTTATTTAAGCAAAGAACTTTCTATTTATTATCTTTACTTCTCTGTTTTTCTCACATCCCACATCTAATATATTATAAAATCTTGTAATTTACACATATAAAATTTCATCTCACAACTCATCTTCTGCCATCTTTGTACACACAACCAACACCTATTACAAAACCTTTTACACTGGCCTCCTTGATTTTATCTGATCCCCTAGTCAATACGCCACTCGGAACTACAGTGATCTTTTTACAATATAAGTCAGTTCCTGCCATTCCTCTGCTGAAAATCCACAGATGGTTCCCCATCTCTCTCAGGGAATAAGGAAAAGGACTTAATATTTTCCAGCAAGTCTCCCATACTGTGACCATCTGATGGGTGGGTCTTTGAACCTAGGCAGCCAGTTCTCACCTCTGAGTCTCTCCCTAATTTTATTCAAGTCTTTGCTCAGATTTATCACTTTGCCAAAAAGGCCTTATCTGGCCTTATAAATCAATATCCCCCTGAATTTTATCTTATTTAATTTTTTCCCCTAACACTTCTCACTATCTGACCTGACCTATCCTACCCTATCCTATCCTATCCTATCTTACCCTACCCGACCTGACCCTACCCTATCCTATCCTATCCTATCCTTCTACTATAATGTGAGTCCCATAAGGGCATGGGTTTTCTTTTGCTTACTACTGAATTCCCAGGCCAAGAACCTGGCACTTACAAATATTTGTTAATTCCCTGTCTGAATAAATGAATATATGTCTGGATGTTTAAAAAAAACATATTAAATGTAATTTCTCCAATTTTGAAGTTTTTCAGAAAGGAATTTTTCTCCCCAAGAGAAGAGTCATTTTCATGCTTTGAAAAATTAAAATAAAAGGGAAATTGAATTATGAAAATAGAATTTGAAAATGTTACAACTTAGAGGGGTTTTTATTGTTATAACTTTATTATTATGATAAGTGAAAAGAAAAATATTTCTCCAAAGGTCATATGGCATAGAAATGAAAAGGTTAACACTTCATAGAGACTTTCTAAAAAGATTTTTGGACTTTCTAGGAAAATTTCCCAACTCCACTACTTCCTAGCTGTAGGACTTTGGATTCCTCTCTATGCCTCAGTTTTCTCTTCTGTAAAACAGGGTTAATATTTGTGTTTAATTTATAAAGCTGTTGTGAAGAGTAAATGATTTAAATTAAAGGACTTAGTACTTGGAACATAGCGTCTCATAAGACTTTATTTTTTTATTCAATAATAGTGTTATCACTTCACAAAACAAGTGAGTGCTCTTGGTTTTCTGTTTGTTTTCTCTGAAATAATTTGTTTTTTTATTTATTATTTCTCTGAAATCATTCTAAAGAGAATTATTTCATAGGAAAAATCTGGGCAGTGTAAACTGTGTAAGTACAAAAAATAAATAAGATAATTGAGGCAATTTCTAGTCACTTGCATAAACACCCTACTTTTTCACTTGTGTAACTCAGACACACTTTTCGGGCCCTTAGATTTTGCAAATGAATGCTTTATTTCTTTATTTTACTTTATACAAACAGGCAAAGTTACATAGAAAATAAAACGAATTCATCATGTGATCCTTAAATAAAATGAAATTCTGAAAACAAGTTTCTTGTGTTCAGGGGAAGGCTATTTAGAGGAAGGAGCTCCAACCTTAAGATTAAGTGGGGACAATCCAAATGCACAAACCCTCCCTTTAAGAAAAATTTGACTCAATGAAAACATCATGTTCTCAAATATTTTTCCTCCTCAAATAAATCTGCTTCAAACTCTTCATCTTTACTTTCTTTCTTTTTCTTTTTTTTTTTTTTTGCAGTTTTTGGCAGCGGTCAGGTTTGAACCCACCACCCACCACTGCTGGTATATGGGGCTGGTGCCTACTCCTTGAGCCACAGGTGCTGCCCCATCCTTACTTTTTTTTAAAAGACATAGTTCTAGTGATGTTTTTAGCCTTTCAAAATACTTGGAAATTTAAATTTACATATTACCTTTGGTAAATCTATTGGAATGAAGATATTAACAGGTTTGAGGACACATAGTTTTAAATTATTCCTATCTCCTGTGTTCATATGTATTTGTCATCCTATTTGATTATACTCTTTATAAAATTAGATCTTCAGCTTCTCTAGTAATTCTCCAAAGAGCCAAGAACAGTGCTCAATACGCAATATTATTGGCAGAAACAGAAACAATCAAACAAAATTAGTAAGGAAGAATGCCATGTCTTCTCTTTCAAATGTTATTGCTTTTAAACATATAATCTGTTATTTGAAAGTAAATCTTAACAAGGAAAAGATCAGTGTTTCCTATGTGAAATATTGGACATGATTTTTTGAACATTGTGAACACTTAACAGAAAGTTGGTTTCTCTTCTCCTTCCAAGATCTGCGTAATACCTATTAGCTGTTCTCTGTCTAAATGTCCTACCCTAAAACCCACTAATAATCAAGACTAGTTATGCAGTTTAACTGAGAAAAATATTTATAATACCTTAATGATAGCAAATACAAAAGAATGATATGGTATTATTTTCCCCCATATTTCCATGGAGTTTATAATCTTGTCCAAGAGCAAGTCGTACACACAGGAAATGGCATCTAATTAAAAGCTGAAACAGCACTGATGTAGCCAAGGGATCAGGAAGGGACTCAACACCTTCTCATTTCAGGAGAACAGTCAGGAAGAAAGTGGGTTCTGAGTTAAGTCCTAAAACATATATAGAGTTTGGAGAGGGTGATGGGACAAAATATGGCTAAAATTTCATGTTCGTTATTATTGTCCAGGACACATCATCTATTATATTGAAAAGTGATCTTAGCTAGCCTTGTAACCTTCGCTTCTCCCTAATCTACTCAATGGTGACTCAGAATCTTTATAAACAAGATTCAGAAGATCAGTTTTGACCAAAAAACCCTCATGAAATTGTATAAAATTGTTCCCCCCCCCTTTTTTTAATGCTGAAAGATTTGTTTTTCAGGAGAAGAGGTACTAGTAAGGGGAGAAGTAAAATATATCCTCAACATTTATCACAATAGACTCTAGTATCTTTTATTTTGTCACTTAGCACTCTGGGGAAATACATCATGCATCACTTTTTACCTACCCATTTTTTCCCTTATTTTTTATTAAAAAATGAACATTAAAACAGTCCTTAAGTTACAGTTTTGATATGTTATATTTAAAGTTAAATAAAAAGGAATTCATTATTTTATGATTTGTAAAATGTTTAATTGTGATTTTCTTGAAAAAAGAAACTAACCACTACCATCAACATCACAACAAAATCATTTACAGGACTTCATCTAGTGAGAAGCAGTAGATTAAAGGAAAGGAGATGGGGTGGAGAGAAGGAATTATTTTTCGATTTTAGCTTTGTTTTATTTTAATATGTGTCAGTCTGTAAAAATCCTGCATCTTAACTTTAAAAGAAAGGTATTGATGCAAGATTTGGATGGGGTTGGGAAAAAAGAATGAGAGAGAAATAGAAATTGGGAGAAATTTATAGCTAGAACTGATGCTGAGTGAAAATACCGAGTACATACCTAGCATGTTTTGTGCTTCCTTTCTTCCAGAGAGGAAATGACACTTTAGATTCCCTGGGATGCTGGAACCACATGCAAAAAAGGATGGGCAAATTTGTCATTCAGAATTTATGAAGGATATTTTTTCTTCTCACTGACTAAAAAGAACAAATCAAACACTAGGTTTCCAATTCTGAAAATTAGTAGACTCTGGAGAGCCAATTAAACATTATTCCCCTATCTCGACTCTGTTTTAACATCCTTCTTTATTGCACACTGTTTCTTTTGCTTACAAGGCAGGTAGATGGTATTATCAGGCTAATTTGGGGACAGTTATCATTATAATGTAATTTTTTGCAATTATGTGGTAGACCAGGTGGCAAGACAGCATGGCTTTGCATTGCCAAGGTGCAAAACAAATTCAGTGTTCAATCAACCTGAGAGAGAAAGGACAATTCTCATTTGCATAAACATGTAGCCACGGAAACGAGATGCACAGAGGTATAAGGGGAAAGAGACCTATTTTACATGATGTGCATAGAATATTTGACAGTTTAGATTGGAGGCGTCATTGATGTGGGTTGGAGTGGTACGGTTGGTTGCCATGGATATGGTTTTCCCTACTGGCAGTGCAGAGATTGGCAGGGATGGATGCTGGGAAAAAAAAAAAAAAAGAAAGAAAAGAAAAAACCTAAGCACTGCAACACTCTGGCAGCCTCATTCTTTTCTTTTGTTGAAAAGCTATGTATCCTTTCTGCACTAATGACAGCTCATCAAGTATGCAGTGTAATCTAGAAACACTGATATTTCTGTAATAAATCATTCATGTATAATATATGTATTTATATATTCTATGCACATATATATGCACATGCCGATCTACATGTATATATTTGAAATAACATGTATGCAGATTAATAAAAGATTAGATTCAGGAAAAAAGTATTTACTTTGGTCACTCTTTCCTATTTAGTGTTAATTTGGGAAGTCCTTAGATATTAGGATTTATTTAATAAACAATTAGAAACATACTAAATTATCATCTAATTTAGGAAAAGAGAATTGTACAGTGTGTTTTTGGACAATGCAAACAATGAAGGGAAGGAAGAGTGGCTTGGCCTGATGGCCTAGCCTCTGAGTGTTTGACTCCTGTTGTCACTGCATTGCTGGTACAGAACTACGGAAATGATGGTGATCCACCAGAAAACAAAGCAGTTTTTATTTTCTTTGTAGGTTCTAGCTGCCACGATCTAGCACAACATGGAGCACAGCATACCAAAACAGGTTATTCACACTGTCTTTCAGAACAGTTAATGGCCCTTCATTTTCTTTTTCTCAAGGCTCACTCATTTATTATTTTGTTTTAATACAGTTAGTTCTCAATCTTGGTTTTATTAAAAGGTTTGCAGGAAAGTCTTTTGTCTTTGTGAACAGCCACTAAAGGGGCACAACTTTAGCTGCCCAATCCTACAGGGCAAGCACGGAAGACCTTTGTCTTTACTAATGGACAGCTTTGCACTTGGCCTAACTAGGGAAATTGGAATTCTGGTGGACAAGTTTTTATAACCTTGTGGATTTCCTTTCTGTTCCTTCTAGACTTTGGAGGAAGGTTGAAGGGCGCAACATTTTGTAAATTGCCCACTGGATCACAGGAAACTAAGAAGAGAATTGAAACAGTCTTTATTGCGCAATCATAACATCAGATCATTTCTGAAATATAGCCATATATCTTCTGCCCTTAGCAATTGACTTTGCTGTGCATACAGCCCAAATCTGATGGATAATTACCAACAAACTAATCTCTATTAGATTGAGATTTCAAAAATACATAGTTGAAATAATAATTAAAACATCCTCTCACTTTTATAAGAAAGACCTTTTAAATGGGGAAAATGAAAAAATCTGCATTGATGTGACATAATTTTCCCCTTACTAAGTATTTTACACACAGTTTCCTGTGATTTCCCCTTACTAAGTATTGTAGGTAAAAATCTATTATCTATTGATTAAAGCATATGATAGGCACAGGTTTTGGTTTTTTTACATGAAGCATACTAGCAAGTCAGTTCTTGTAAGAATCTACCCCCTAAACCCCAGCCCCATCAATATCCTCAGCTTTTCCTTAGAAACCATTCAACAATTGCTATAGCATGCTTTCTCTATTAACTCATCAGTGACCTCTTTCTCAAGGTACAAATCAGCTGTAATTATTTTGTACTTATTTTCATTTCTTTCTTAGTTTACTTTTGTCTGTACTTCTTAGAGTGGTGAGCTCTTACTTATTCTTTAAATCCATTTGTTCACAGTTGTGCATGATGGGCACTAATAAACGTTTGTTGCTAAAAAAAAAAAAAAAAAAATAGAAATTTAGTAACTTTTAATCTCTGTATTGTATTGTTTCTTTAAGTTTTTAAAGATAAAATAAGACATCTAAATTTTATACAGTTTTATAAGTTTATTATCTAAGACCTATGTGTAAACAGTGAAGTTCAAAATGATCAAAAAGTATTTAAGAATGAGTGCAAATTTTAATACAGAAATGAACATTATGCAGCATTTTCGTCACCTATAAATGTCCTTGTCTGGGCATTTCTCCTGCCTATACTTTATCATCTCACACATTTTCCTTTATTCTCCTTAACACCTGTATTTTTCTTTTCTACAGCTGTGGTTTTCTGTTTTTGTACTACTCTTCCATTTGTAACTGATAAAAAAGATACTGTGTTGAAGAAAAGTCACACTTGGGGCATAGTCACCATTGCCCAAATCTCTTGGAGACACCTGCACAATCTTAGCATGTTCCTTTATCTTCTATAAAATATTGAGGTGCTGTAACACTGAGTCCCTCACACATAATTGTAGAAATAGTCATAGAGCTAGGAGGTATCATACACAGAAAGAAAAGGTTTAATAACTTTATTATTTCAAAGACACAAAATTGCTTGCTCATCATTAAAAATCAATTTTTAGTCCTACAGGAATAAAGAAATATTCATGTAGTTATTTTATGTGCAGAGACCTGATTATTTCACACTGTGAATGTGATTCTTGAATGGTCAGGAAGAGAGTTCTGGAGAGGTCTCCTTTTCCTGGGCAAGTATAGACTTGTCTCAATCTCACTCAGAAACCAGGAGATAGTCACATTCACTGGGCCTTAAATGTGTTCATTTCCAATGAGGCGGAAGACCTGACTCACATACTAAATTTTCAGGATTAGCATCTCCAAATCTTTATCATCACGTGTGTAGATTTATTAGTTTTCCGACAACAGTAACCATTTCAATATCATGTCATTTTAAAGATTCGGTTAACTATTTTATTTTCTCACTTTTCTTAAAATATATTATTTTACTAGTGTTAGTTCCATGTAAAAAAAAATGTTAATTTTACACTTTGCATCATAGATTTATTTTTTTCTTTTGGAAAAGAGACATTTTCCTTGTTTCAGATGCATTCAAAATATAGGCAGTATTTCTTGCTTGAAAAGAGAATAAATTGCAAACTGATTATTTGTTGTGATCAGGCTTATTAAAACAGAGACAGAAACCAGAGTTCATTTCCTAGCTGTGTCATGAGATGATTAAAAGGTGAGGGTTTCTCTTTCTTGTCTTACTTTCCTCATTTGTAAAGTGACACCCTCTGATCTTCATAAGCACATTTTGACTCACTAAAACGTGCACGTTGGGATTTTCAAACTCTTTGTCATGTGGAGAAGTTATTGACTTCCCTTATATGTTTTGACTGCAGTTTCAGGTGGGACCTGTGCTCAGCTGGCTGTGATGGAGCTAATTCCTGACGCAGGTAATGACAGGGCAGGTCTATGACCAGAGGACACGAGGTAGGAAGGCAAAAGTTGCTGACTTGGACTGAATGTAATCAATACTTGGCTTTGAGAGCTAATGATGTATTATGATCACTCTGTTGAGAACACCTCAGGGATGCTGTCTGAGAATTTCTTGTCTAAAGCATTGCCTATGCTGTTAGACCCTTTATTCCTCAGCTTCTTTATCTCTGTGAAATTGGAGATATCCTTCGTCTTCTATTTAAATCCATCTTTCTTGAGATGGCAAGAGCACTGGTATAATAAAGTGGAGGAAGCACATTTGTTACGTGAAAGGTACTGAAATTCCTGATGTAGCATGTACCTCATTGTTGATGGCATTTCTTTCGTTCTGATAAAATTTTACTGACATTAAATTTTTACCCATAAACTCTTCTACCTGCTACCTAAAATTAATATGACCCCATGTATTTGCCCAGTTTTATTTTCTTCTTTAGTCTACTTCTAAAGAGTTAATGGCGGGGGTGGGGGGGGGGGACCCTTTGGATTCCAGAAATCACTGGATAGTTTTGTTTTTTGCTTTTGTTTTTTAATTTGGCAAAGATAAAGCATTTTCATTCAGAGGTAACCTCAAATTTTTATTTTTGGTCTTCAAAATGCCACATGTCATTTTCTATCTTGACCACTGCCCCATGTCACCCACGATGACATCAAACTACGTGCCAATATGAACTTACCCTTATCCAATCTGTTCAATAGGATCATGCCCTTCACCATACATATTAAATCTAAACCCTGTGTCACTGCTCCTAAACTGCTATTCACCAATTTTTTTAAGTTGGCATATAGCCATGCTGTGACTTTTTCAATGTCCTTATCTCTGTCATTAATTTTACCTTCTGATGTAGTAGTACTGAATGATATGATTTAAAACTTAATAAAATTAGTTTTTAAAACATTAGATAAACCAGTAAATTAATTTTTAGAAGAGTCAGCAGTCTAGAATTCTGAAGATAGACTTAATTTACCTCCTTTGCCTGATTTCATCTCAGGTGAACTAAATGGCATTGGATAGTACAGTAAACAATGCAGTCATGCACAATGCATGGGCAGCTGAATTGGGTTTTGGTGCTTCTCCCAATGGTGTCCAGAGGAGGACAGGATAGGAGTAGAGATGTTGATAGTTGTTTTGAGGCATCTCCTTCACTTTGAAATCTCACTTTCTTACTTTCTTTAAACCTCTAAGCTTGAGAATAAATTTATCTCCATGGACACAAATATTTTGGGAAAGGGTCACTGCTATTTTTTACTGCCTGGAATGCCAAGATTTTTCTTTAAATGTACCCAGTTGAAGGATAGATAGACTAACATAATAAAGAACATTGATTAATAATTAGGGCCAGTTTCCTGCCTTTAACCAAATCACCTAAGACGGATATTTGGAACAAAAATATGTATCTTCTAAGTGGGGAAAGAAGCAAGGTGCTCTTCCTGCGCACGGAGAGACCTACTTAAGAGTATGAAGACAGCTCCAAATATTACCCAAATGTTTCTGGTATAGTAATTTGAATTCTGTAACTGGGTGGTGGTAAATTTCAGGGTAATAAGTAGAATCTAGTCTGTTAAAAATCATCATACATAGTACACATGTACTAAATTGTGTAGTGAAGGATGACTAAAAATGCGCTATTATTTTAGAATCTTTTTATTTTGAGTGGTATAATATGGTAATCAGAAGAATGAAAATCCAAACAGGGTTGGAAGTTAGGTTAGGTTGTCCCAAAGTATGCAACGAATCGTAAAAAATGCTCTTTAACATGTGGCTTTCAAGGACAAAAACATATATTATATCCCTGCTATTAGGTGCTAATAATGTATCTTGGCATATATAATTTCATTTAATCCAGTATTTCCTAAATTTAATTAACCATGGGACCCTTTCTGTCTGTTAGCACTTGTATACATTCCAAACATATTTTAGAAAACTCTGGATTTTGAAAATTCATAACTCACTAACTATAATAGTAACTAAAAATAAGAAAGGTAGGAATATGTTGGTTTAGAAAAGATGAATTTCAGGATGACAGTTGGGATTTTTGTTGTTATAACATTTGGCTAATAAACCATTGACTCTGTATGACTCTTAAGAATTATTATGCTCTTGGGCAGTGCCGGAGGCTCAGTGGGTGGGGCGCCGGCCTCATATACTGAGGGTGGTGGGTTCAAACCCGACCCTGGCCAAACTGCAACAACAACAAAAAATAGCCGGGCGTTGCGGCAGGCACCTGTAGTCCCAGCTGCTCCGGAGGCTGAGGTGAGAGAATCGCCTATGCCCAGGAGTTGGAGGAGGCTGTGAGCTGTGACACCACAGCACTTTACCAAGGGTCATAAAGTGAGATGCTTTATGAATTATTATGCTCTTAAGAATGGAGTCCCAGGTAATATTTCTGTATCTTTTACAAAATGGCAACAAAAGTATACATATAAGAAGAAATTGTTATTAAAATATGGCCGTTACCAATAGTCACAAGTTTAAAGTAAAGGATACCTTGGCAGTATCCATCACTTGACTCATTTATATGTACTAACACAAGGTTTTGGTGACAGATTTGTCCTTGAGGAAAAGAGCTTACTTCTAATTATAAAAAGCTCTGATGGGAAATTATTAGTATAAACTGGTATTTTTCAACCTTTTTTATGTCATGGCGCACTTGAACCTATAGTTAAACTTCCGCAGCACACTTAACTTCTGTTGATTAAAAAAAAAAAGTAAAAAAAAAAGAATATGCTTATTGTGCTTTGAACTACTTTAAAGATACTTAATGATCTCTAAAAATTTTCATGGCACACCAGTTGAAAACACTGATATTAACTCTGACTTGACAGGAGGCTTTGGTGTAGTCCTATGTTCACTTCAGGGTAAATTACATTAAAGATTTACTCTTAGGCGTGGTGCCTGTGGCTCAAAGGGTAGGATGCCGGCTCCAGAGGTGGGGGTTTCAAACCCAGCCCCGGCCAAAAACTGCAAAAAAAAAAAATGTACTCTTGGAGAGCAAACACAAATAACTTCAGTTTATTTACAGCACTTTCTCTACCTCCAGTATGAGATGTTTTCTAAATCAGTAATGGTGCTATCAAGACTTTCACTGAAATAATAAGCCCACAAGAAGTTATGTTCTGTAGGAGACTGAGCACCATGCTTATAGGAACAGTCACTGGTTCTTGAGGGAGGCTCTGGTAACAGGACACTCTCCTGGCTGGGTTGGAGATGCTTTGCAGCCTGGAGACAAGGCTCAAGCAACTTCGTGCTCTGAGATAAGATCGCTCCATTAGTGAGCAGGTGTTGGACTTTGAACATTTGCGGTGCCTCAGGGTGGGAGTTGACCACGGGGAAAGAGCACTCAGCAATCCTTAATCTCGTAGTTCTCGTACATGGGACCCCCCACACCTGTGGTGTATGGTTTCAATAATATCAATGCGGAGGTTACTCGAGGCTCTCCTGCACCTATGGGGAGCCTCACCTCTTGCAAGCTTATACTTTCAATACGTGCATCGGCTGTTTCCTGCGCTGGTGTCGCTGTGACATAGCGGCCCTGACAATGTTCAATCCAATCACTGCTGCATCTCCTAAGATCTGCGCCCTTTAGTTAGAATAAATCTGAGGCTACTTGGAACTACAATGACAGAAAGGGGGCTTGAGCATAAGTTGTTCATGTAGACACACACAAGGATTTTTACTATTACTATCCAGTGATGTCCTCCATTGTGAACTCTTGACTCAGAGCAGGGCTTCTCAAACTTTCACGTACAAAAGTATGACCTGCTGGATCTTGTTAAAATGCGTATTCTGATTCAGAAAGTCTGGGATCAGCCCCCGTTTCTGCCTTTCTAATAAATTTTCAGGTGTGATCCTGGTCCTCAAACGGCTCTTGAAGTAGCACAAATGGATGGCCACCTTAAAAAAAAAAAAAGCCTTGCTCTTCTCCAGTCCTGGGAACTTACTGAGTTTTAATTTCCTATGACATATAGTGTAAGGATATCAGGTACCAGGGTATTTGTTTCAAAAATGTCCTCGGGCACACTTACCTGTATAATTTTGACTCAATATGTACAAAAACAAAACATGTGTACTCCCTAATATTCTGAAACTTAAAAAAAAAAATAAAAGAATGCCCTTCTACTCTTCTATGGGTTGCTCTCGTCTCTAAAAATTCTAGTCATCGTCACATCAGTGTTTGTGTTCAAGAGTAGTTTAGTTTTACAGTTAAGTTGTTGATGATTTAGTTGTTAAATTTTTGAAAAAGAGCAAAAAGTTATTAGTAAGAAATCTCTGATTAGTCTCATCTTTGAAAAGTGAGACTAGATAGACACATTGCCTGGGCTTGGACTGTAGTGCCCGGGCTTGGACTGTAGTGCCTGGGGTTGGACTGTATTGCCTGTGCTTGGACTGTATTGCCTAAAGCCAGGGGCCCCTTGCACAGCTGTAGCTGAAAGGATTTGTGGTTGCTTAGGTTTTAAATCACTGAGTGTAAGCAAGATACTCATGGGATTGGTTGGAATATGGCAGAGGCAGTCTTCAGGGAATGACCCCTTCATTTTACTCTTAATGATGCGGCAATACCAAGCTGCTGTGGATTTTACCCAAGGTGTTGTATAGGCGTTTTTTAATGAAGTCTCAGACATATTTTGCATGCTGTTACCCAGCAGCCTAACCATGCTTCAAAGTTCAATCTTTTGATTGATCTCACTCATCTTGTTTGGGGGCAGGAATGGGGGGTAAGGGAAAGGTTCTATTGCTAGTTGGAGGCTGATCCACAAGAAAGCAATAAACCTTAGAATTGAATAAGAATCTCATTTGCGCAGGCTAACTCTTTTTGATAGTGTTAATTTTTTTCATTCTACGTGTACACGTCCATGGCTATAACTTCTTTTTCGTCAGACCACTCATTAACTATAGCCCACAGCAGCTAATTTCCTGGCTCTCCCTCCCACTACTTCACTTTATTTGTTTAGCTGACAGGTTTTTGAAGCAAGCCAGCTAAAGCCTGCAAGAATTTCTAGCTTCTCCCCCCCCCCCCCCGCGTACATTCTTATTATTAGGAATATGGACAAGATGCTAGTGTGTGTATTCCATCTGAAAATTGTGCCAGAGTTTCTATCTCTTGGGAGAGAATCAAATTGCTTTATAATCATCATGGACCCAATTCTGTAACTATTCGAAGACAAAATTCTTGTTAGTGCCAAAGGGAGTTTTTCCCTCATTTAAGGTTACAAGATCAAGTGATAAAGGTATTTATAGCTACCTACTCTCTCCAGGAAAATAAGTTAAACTAGATGGAAAAAAAAAAATTACTAAATATGGTATAGATGTTTTTCTTTTCACTCAGTTTTTCCTAAGATAAAACAATGAAAAGAATTACAAACAAGAAAATAAAATTAATTGCTGACTAGTGCTTTAACGGACAATCTTCTGTCTCACTTGACAATATAATGTATATTTCACTAGCAGGACATTACAAAATATAAAAATTACTTGGTTTCCTTTGTTAAACAAATGTGGAGTATGGATTCTGGTCATTTGTCCCTCATAAGACTCATAGGAAAGCTAAAAATAGTTACTAGGCCCTTTGAAAGTTAACCACATTTGAACAGTACTGCCTTTACAAAAACGTGTGGGCTCACTCCAAAGTAGGACTAAGGTCTCTTCTCAGCCACTGTCTTGTCTTGTCTTCCTTCCCCTAAGTGTGACTGTGGAATAGGAGAGAATGTCAAACCAGAACATGAGCTGTATTCTAGTTTTACAATTGTCCTTCTGCTGAAAAGTGCTTGACTTTTCTGGCCTTAATTATTAGTAACTCATTTATAAATGAGTGGGGTGGATTAGCTATTCTTAGGTTTCTTCTGGATCAAAAAAAACAAATGATGGGCACAGGTTATACATTTTAAATATTTTGCTTTATTTACATAATAGTGAAATAGAAAGGGGACTAGCCCATCAGTCTATCTTACTTTCCAGTTCCTGCACAACTTTATAGACTTGTCTATGATTTAAAAAAAAATTAAATGTCTAGTTCAGCAGCAAGAGGAGAGACTTTGAATTTGGATGGACTTAGATTGCTAACTTTGTAATAGGACTATGTTACAAGTTGTCACCCCAGCAACCTCCAAATCTTAGGCGCAACCTCCAACTCTTAGGCTCAGCCTCAGTTTTTGTTTTGTTTTGTTTTGTTTTGTTTTTGAGACAGAGTTACTTTGTTGCCCTTGGTAGAGTGTTGTGGCATCATAGCTCACACAGCAACCTCAAACTCTTGGGCTCATGCGATTCTCTTGCCTCAGCTTCCCAAATAGCTGGGACTACAGGCCCTGCCACAACACCTGGCTATTTTTAGAGATGGGGTCTCCCTCTTGCTCAGGATAATCTCAAACCTGTGAGCTCAGGTGATCCACCCGCCTCGGCCTCCCAGAGTGCTGGGATTACAGACGTGGGCCACTGTGTCAGCTGAGTGAAATACATAATTGGATTTGTTAAAATAAGGATATCAATAACTGTCTTATAGGACTGTCAAGCTAATAAGTAGGTAAGACTTTTCATGCCAGACATATAACACCTCAACAAATGGTAGCTTTTCTGACTATATTATGCCCTATATAGGGATAGGTAGTGAACAGAAGTTCTCTGAAAAGGAGTCTAGAACAGTGGTTCTCAACCTTCCTAATGCCGGGAACCTTTAATACAGTTCTTCATAACTGTAATAATGTAAATATCTGATATGCAGGATGTATTTAGGGGACCCCTGTGAAAGGGTCGTTTGATCCACAGGTTTACAACCACTGGTCTAGAAGAAAGAAACTTTATTCCAGAGAACAGTGTGCAAAACAGGAGACAGTCTTCCTTGTAAAATGAAGGTGCAGTCCAGAGAGCAAAGGAGGAGTTTGGCTTTCACGGATAAAGTTCTGCTTCAGGCTTCCAATCAGATCCATTTATGCAAATAAAAAAGATCCAACTTGCCTGGTTGTGATTGGGCGACCCAGCTGGGTTCTGATTGGTTGATAATACAACTGAGTTCTGATTGGTTAATGCGTGTCACAGTCTTTAGGTTGGTTAAAGCCACGTAAATAGAAACAGCTATGAAAGTTCCAAAGTAGGTACAGACGTGTGGATTTTCTCAGAAGTCAGAGTACATGTGGCTTCTAATTAGCAAATGGCCATTTGGTTCTATTTTAAATTTAGGCCTACTTGATCACTCAGGACTCATCTTGATGGGACTGATTCCTTAGTGAAAAGAAGGTTAGTTTAAGCCTTAGGTGACTTGGATAGTCCCAGTTATTCCACAACAAGCTTAGTTGTAGTTTCCTCATGTTTAAAATGAAGTATTGAACAAAATGATCTTTAGCTCTCCTTCTAGCCTCTATTTTTCACAATTTTAATATGTTTGAAAACTGCATTGAGGCTTTTTTCACCCTTTGTAGATATTCTTTCCTTCAAAGATTTTCATAATACTGATTGTTTTCAATATTTTGTTACAACTGTTCTTATTAATCTCTGACTTTGCTAGTAAATATTCAGGCTTTTTCCTCTGGTGTCTGCATTAGTGGCACTTAGAATTAATGCAGATCTTTCAAGTACAAATTGTTCTTCATTTGAAAACTAGATCATTGAATTTTATAATAAAAGATATTTAAAATAATAAAACATAAATATTTTATTTTTAAATATTCATATCAATCTGTTGGTAATTTGGCTTGTGAAAAACAGAAAGAAAGGAATTTAAAAGGACTTCCACAGACTAATAATTATTTAAACACATAAAAATTTCTCTTGTGTTGATAAGTACAGTATGCTCCTTTCATATTCAATATGAATCTATTAATACAAAAAATATGCTAAAAACATAACTGGCACGTTTGTATTACAAATGAGTTATAATTTATATTTTCAAATATGAACTATTTTACTCTCTTAGGTATCCATTATGGTTGTTAGATCTTCATTTGGTGATTGGATAGCTTCCACAAATGAGAACCTGATTGGCAACTTTGTGCATTAGGCATTGATCAGTAATAAGCCAAACTCATTAAGTTTGAACAAAACCAATCTTTTAAGAAATTATCTCATACTGTGTATGCATCCCCTAAATATTGGCAGTCACTCAGAAATTCTCTACTGCTATGGCTGGATTTTACAAGCACAAATATACTGTAGATTTAAAAGTATTCGGGAAGTTGCAATTAACTTTGCAGTTGAAACCTCTGAACTATCAATAGCAGATAAAAATTCATATCTATTTGCTAAAACAAATCCTTTTCTCAAGAAGAGCATGGTGAAATTTATATCCATTGTAGAGAAAAAAAAATGCTGCTAAAAATGTCAATGAATTTTTCAAATGTATGGGAAAGAGTGTTGTTAGTGCATCACCTGATAATAAAGAGATAAGATATAAAGTAAAATATATTTGTGATGAGCATTTATACATATTCTTAAAGACATCTTGAACTATCATTAATTCATATTACCTTGATTTTTGTTTAAGTAGGGTTGCAAATGGAAATGCCTTCAGGGCTTAAGCAAGTATCATAAATGTATGAAGAAGTCAGACACTAAACTATTGAGAGTTATTAGGACTCTAATTTATAGGACAGCATATTGGCTTATATAAAAACCATTCACATTATGTCAAAAACAAAATCAAAGCCACAATAATCAAATTAAACAGATGGGAGGATTCTAAAATGTCAGAGTTACACAAGTGGCTTTCAGTTATATTCCTTTGTTAAACAAGGGTTTGTAACAAGAGGAACACTTATTTGAGAAGTTGAGGATGAACAAAGAATAAATGGAAACTTAATGAAATTCAATCACACAGAAATCATGAAAAGTTTATTTTTCTGTTTTTTTTTTTTTTTCTTTTGCAGTTTTTTGGCAGGGGCTGGGTTTGAACCCACCACCTCCAGCATATGGGGCCAGCGCCCTACACCTTTGAGACACAGGCGCCACCCAAGTGTATTTTTCAATTCAAAGGACATAGCTAAGACATTACCTTAGTTTTCCTGAAAGGAAAAACAATTGGAACACTGATAGAAAAGTTCTTAATTTTGACTCTAATAATGAAAATTCTGTAATCATAGCTGAGAACCTAAAAAACAAAGACTCTTGGGACAGGATAATCAATTTCAAAGTCTTCTGACCTCTCTGTAATACCGACTCAGTGTTAAAAAGAAAATAAGAAAAAATAAAAAATTTAGGGTGGCGCCTATAGCTCAAAGGAGTAGGGCGCCAGCCCCATATACCAGGTGGTGGGTTCAAACCCTTCCCCAGCCAAAAAAAACAAAACAAACAAACAAATAAGAAAAACCCTGCAAAATAAATAAATAAGCAAATAAAAATAAATAAATAGAAAATAAGATGGAGGAGGAGATGAAGAAAGAGAAAGGAAGGATGAGTCAGAGAAGAAAGATCAGAAAATTTTCTCTAGCAAGTTGTCTATGAGACTTGACTGAGAAAAATATAACAGATCAAAATTAGCCATCTGTGCATTGCGACCGTGAAAGCATGTGGTCAAATTTTTCCCCTATCTGAATGGCCACATTCAATTTATCAATTTATTTTAACTTCAAACAAATCAAATTATGTTCCTACATATCTGGTTGATTGCTAATCACTCATAAGATGACTGACAGGATCTCTCCCCATAGCCTCTCTGCCTAATCTCCATCAGGGCAGCTTGATTGGCTTGGGACTTCTTTACTGACATTTCACAGGCATAGTTCCCTGCTGATCTATGAAGTTAATCTTATTCTTTTCTTTTCTTCTCTTCCATTCACTCCCTATCCCTCCCATTTCTTCCTTCCCCGCCTCCCCCCTTCTCTCTCCTCCCATTTCTTTCCATTTTTCTTTTCTCTTCTTTTCTTTTTTTAGGTTTGTGTAGCTATTTTAGTTGTGTAAAGTTCTAAATAACATGGGTCAACAAATCTGTTCCAGTGATTTTGGAGCAGTTGAGAGATGTTGTTTCAGATTCCATCTCTGCCTCTTTTTAGTTCTATGACCTAAGGAGATTTACTTTCATTTGTAAAATGGCCTTCAGCATAGTTTTCTACAGGTACTAGTGAGACTTAATTGTACTAACTAAGGTGTAAAGTACCTACAAGCTATGACTCATAGTGTGGTGAGCACTCAGCAAATATATGGTTCTTTTAACACTTCCTACAACAAAAACCAATAGCCTTAACAAAACATCTTTAAGACTTTCTAAACAATCCCATTGATTTCTAGAATCAATTCATCTCTCTGGTCAGAAATAAAAATTTGTAACAAAAATAGTAATAAAAATCATTGCCTGAGTTGAATTTGAGACTGAGCAATGGGCAAGGTTAGCACTCTTAAGAAAAACACAAAGACCATGAGGAGTTTGATAAGAGGCACAGAAGCTTCCTAAAGAGCACTGATGATTTCTCAAGAAAGTCAAAGTTGAGATTCTGACCACAGCTCAGAAAAACAGGGCAGGAAATTTCCAGTGAAGGGATTTCTGTTTATGTTGGATTGCTGACTAACCACAAGATTGCCTCTGGTCACCAGTCATAAAGCTGGGCCGAAAATATGCTTAACACAATCAATTGCAATCAGCAAAAGCCATGGTATTTAAATTGCATTATCAAAAGGACCAAAGGACCCTTGCTCCTCAGTAAGTGAGTGAGTGCTTATAAATTAGTAAAACCGAAATTTAATAAAATTTTATTAGTTACCTTCCAAGGTATCATCTCAGAATAATGTTAAGATCAAAACCCTGATTTGGATATGTCAAACCAATTTCAGGATGCCAAGCGACTGGTGAATCAAAAAGAAACAACTGACATTAGGATTTGTGTAGTTCTGCTGGTAAAGGAAAAGCAAACTTAACCTTCTATTAGTCTAGATCCAGACATATCTTTCTTGTCCAAATACATCATCTGCCAGACTCTGGGCTAAATCTTTGTGTGTTTGTGTACAATCACCTGCAATAGCAGTCAGTATCCGCTGAAGGTTTTAGGCCATTGTTCTATGCTATGATTTAACCAAATTCTTTATAGACACTATCTGAGTTGATACAGTGAAGTAGCAAAAACAAGGAATTTAGGATTCAGGAAAAATGGTGTCTGGTCTCAACTTTCTAATCTGAATAATGGGAATAATAATTGCATGGCAATAGTAAAGGTTAGTTTTAAATGTAATTTCATAACACGTGATAGTATGTCATACAGAGGAAAACATTATACAAATCAAGTATTCATATAATAAATATTTATTATGCACATACTATATGGAAGGCACATTTCCAGGTTCCTAGAACAAATCAGAGAACAAGAAAAGAAATAAATCTGTGCTCATATGGATCTCACATTCTAGCAGAGCAGACACACAGCAAGCAATAGATTTTTTTTTAAAAAGTAAATGTCACTATGTGTTAAAAGGGATAATTGTTTAATAACTAGTAGAGCCAGATAAAAGGATTTAGGATTGTGAGATTGGGAAAGGGATTGCTAAATTAACTAGAATTAGGGTTTGTCTCTTTGTAAAGGGGACATTGGAGGAAGGGAGAGACTTAGACTTTCAGATGTCTGGGGGAGAAACACTTCAGGGCAACAGTCAGCCCTAAAGTAGGAGCAAGTGAACCCTGTGGTGGAGCAGAGTAAGTTAGGGGTGAGAGGTGGTGGGTGGAGTCAGAAAGGTACTGTGATCCTGATCTAAAGGGCTGTGTGAGAACTTGGGCTTTTACACTGAGTAGAAAACAAAGATGTTTCAGGGTTTAAATGGAGCAGTGACATGCTATGACTGTTTTTGAAGCTTATCTGTTGTGTTTTGTTTTTGCCTACTGTTAAGAATAGAGTGAAGGGAACAGGGTACAAAAAGAGAAACCAGATAGCAGGTGCTTGCAGAAATCCCACAGAGCATGGTAACTTATGATGGCTTGGTCCAGGGATGGTAGCAATGGATATGGTAAGAAGTAATTCACTTTGTAGTATATTTTCTTTGGATGGCAGAGCCATGAAAGGATGTTAACATTTCAATTTGGGACATACAAGATTTCTACTATACCTCCAACTGCAGGTGGTGAGTAGATAGTTAACGTGTGTCTGACAATCAGAAGATAAGTCTAAAGATATAAGTTCAGAATCCATCAACATATCGGTGATATTTAAATTCCTGAGACTGATATTTTCTAGAAAAAAGGATTAGAATAGAGTAAAATAAAGAAGGGATCTAAGGACCAAGCCATGGTCAACTCTGATATTATCTGTTGCAGATATGAGAAGGAAACAGAAGAAAAGACTGAGAAAAAATGGCCAATGACACGAAAGGAAAAACAGAAAAATGTGCTATACTAGAAGTGAAATGAAGAAAAAAGCTTCAAGGAGGAGAAACCAACCGTGTCATGTGCCATTTGAAAAGTCAAATTATATAAGAAGCAAAACTTACCATTGGATTTAGCAACATGGTCATCACGGGTAAGTCAGAGAGAATGGCCTGAAGAAATCATGAAGGATAACAAGAAAAGCTGCAATCTATAGGTCCAGATGTGTGAGGACTGTGGGAAGAAAACAGCAGCAACAGCAACAAAAAGTGCAAACACTACCTGAGAGATCATAAAGAAAGGTGGGTTTTCATCAGAGTAAAAAGGTGAAGGGAATGCTCAGGGAAGAGGCAAAGCATCTAGAGAATTTTTTTGATTGCAGAGCATGAACTCCAGAAAGCACAGTGGAGATATTTCTGTGCCGGGTGGTGTGAGAGGAGGGAGAGGTCAGAGACTGTGGAGAACACTATGAGAATTAAAGGGACAGATATGAGGGATGCCTGGGATGTTGGGCTTCTTTCGATACAGATGCAGGGATAGCAGGTGTAATGTGATTAGTCCTGGTGGATCCAAGCAGAGGATTTGGCAAAGCAGTAAGCATGAGGAGCCTGGGAGGTCCGGGTGTCCAGGCCTCCCTCTAACCCCCATGGGCAGAGGTCATAATGTCTGGGGAAGCTGTAGATGGTCTCGGTCCAAAGTCATGAACTCAGTCTGGACACTTGAGGGTGGAACTGAGGTTTCTGGGGAAACTGTGTGTTCTGCAAGCCACAACCCTCCTCTTCACGCCTGGGCACAGTGAGAAGTTTAGAGGAGCCTAAGGCATTGCCCTCATTTAGTGATTCCCTTTAGACCTCTTTGGAGAGTGAATAGGAATTACCACCAAATAGTCTGACTCTTCCTTGTTCGTTGTTAGAAATGAACATTTCTAGGAAAGCCACATGTAATTTCTATCCTTTGGACTCTAATGATGAGGACTGAAGACCTTAGAGAAAGTGTGGTATCAAGGAGATATTATTAATTGAAGACATGCACTGAAGAAATGGAATAGGAGGGTGTGGAATGAGAGAAGTGAACTAATATTCATCGAGTGCCTGTTACATGTCAGGTTACTACGCTTAATCTTAGCCAAAAGGCAAGAAGCAATTGTGCCCAGTTACTATCCATAATGTTATAATGTATTTAATCTAGCAATGCTATAGTTAAGTGGAATTTGTCACCTCTATTATAAACATGTCACAAGTTTGACCAGCTGACTGGGATTTAATAGCAGGTCTGATTTCTTTATGGAGACTCTGATGGGCTATCTTCTATTCGTATTTCCATTCTAGTGGTGATACATACTGATAGAGACTGTTGTTAGTATCTAATTCCAAATACTTTATCAGTCATTATATATTTGCATTAATTATTCTGAAGTAGCTAGCATATAGGCTGGTTTTCAAAATGTTGTTCATTGATTGAATGGTAAGTTATTCCAGTCTTTTTTTCATTCAACAAGTATGGAAGTTTACTATTTATAAAATACCATAAATTTCTTCCATCACATTTTCCATTAGCTGTCCAACTTGGCAGACTAAATCTCATTTGTTTTTCATCTTTAATTTAAACTTTTTAGACTCAGCGTCCATAGCTCAGTGGTTAGGGTGCTGGACACATACCCTGGGGCTGGCTGATTCAAACCCGGCCTGGGCCTGCTAAACAACAATGACAACAACAACAACAACAACAACAACAACAACAAAATACCCAGGCATTGGGGCAGGCACCTATAGTCCCAGCTACTTGGGAAGCTGAGGAAAGAGAATCATTTAAGTTAAGAGTTGGAGGTTGCTGTGAGCTGTGATGCCACAGCACTCTACTGAGAGTGACATAGTGAGACTCTGTCCCCAAAAGAAGAAAAAAAAAAGTAAACTTTTAATAACGTCAATGCTAAATGTTAGAACTTTCTTAAAAATTATAGAATCAGAAAAAAAGACTCTATTGAAAATAACTCTGAAATTTAAAAGTGAAGTGTTGAGTGTGTAATGTCTTTATTTGAAACATTGAATATGGTTTATATTTAGAACTAAAGAGTTCTTTCTCTACAGTCAGGCAGACTTGATTTGGAATTTTGGCTCTACATATACTAGCTATGTAAATTTGGGAAAATTTCTGAAACTCTATAAGCTTCAGTGTCTTCATCTATTAAATGTTAATAACAATAACATTTACTGTATTCTTGTAAGGATTACAGAAAATAATGTGTGAAAACCTTTTAGCACAGTGCCTGAAACACATCAGAGTTTCACAGATTTTATCTAATATTATTACTGTTATTTTTGTTAATTAAAAATACTTTGGACAATATAAAAAGAGATGAAATCTGGTCCCTAGCATAATAATCATATAAATATTGAATTTATATTAATAATTCAATGGCAAAAGTAAGATCCCTAAAATAATAATAGTAAGCAGTATAAGTGCCATTAAAAAGATATAGATCAAATGCAGAGGGGGAAGATACTGTTTTTTCCTTAAATGTTCAGGCAGGATTTTGTGTGGTTGACTATTCATAGCTCTTTAATCAAGCATTAGCACTGAAGAATAATGAAGCTGAATCTAGAGATTTAAAGGATGTAACCAGCCAGCAAAGCCAGTTCAGGCGAGAACTGTAGCCTCCAAGGGCAAAACTAGAATCCAATACCTGCTTGTAAGGATGAGAGGTTGTAACTGAACAGGATGAATTTTGGCGTCAGAGTTAAATGACCCCAAGCCAGGTGAAGAGCTGGAAGAAGCAAAGAAGGGGTGGGGACTCATGTGCCAGGAGCTATTTTCAGCACTAAATCTCCTTGCACAGACTTAAAAGAGCAGGAGTACACTTTCACAACTATATTGTCACTCATGTTTAACAAAATTATCTGCCGTGCGCCAGGCAGAGCCTGGGAAAGAAGTCTGCAGTGAGGATGTCTCCACGTGAGGGCAGGGGCAGAGCGAGAGTGCAGAAGGAAGCCTGGTGGGAAACGGTCATTCTCCTCTGCAGGACTTTGGGATTCACTCGAGAAAGAAAATCCTCTATGTAAAGCAATGATTATTTGGGGCATAGGGAGATTTTAGAAATCAATTCACTGTTTCCCTCTGACTTCCTTTGTATTTCGGAGTGGCACTCTACTCAGACCGTTTTGTCCCATTCTCTTAGCCTCCCTGCCCATTAGATGCTGTTATTTTTGTCTTGGGCTCATTAAACAAAGTACTGGCAGGGTATAGGCTCTGGCTTCCCTTGAAAGTGACTTCATCTATTGTAATCATGTTTTGCGATAATGTAACAGTAAGCGCTCTGTCAGAGGCTGAGTCCTAAAATAGACCAGCAGGGCCTCACTTGCACAGCTCGGGCATGTCACTATTGTACTGCAGTGCTGGCAAGGAAACCCAGAGGCGGGGCTCAGGCTGTTTGTTCTCATCTCAAAGAACTTATAATATAGTAGAAGTACTCCCAAAGGAAGCAAATGCTCATATAGAGCCTAGACTTATTTCAAAGACAGGAGGCACAAAGCCTAGCTGATCAGAAAGGAAAGAGAAGCCCATGTTAGAGGCAGGATTGCTTCCTGGTTAAGAGCGCAGGCCCCAGAGTCACACAAACCTGGAAAAATTCTAAGTCTGCAATTAGGGACCACAGGTAAAGTAGTTATCCTCTCAAAACCTCAGTTCCTCCTCCGTAACACCCATCTCAGAGGGTTATTGCTGAAAAGACACATAATGTAATGGATAGGAAACACTTAGCTTGGCACATAGACACTCCACAGATGGCTGCTGTCATTCAGTCATACACCCAAGAATTCTGTATTGCAAAAGGAATCTGTTACCCAACATGTATCTGTTTACAAGGTTGGGGTTTTGTACCAAGGTTGATAAAAATATGACTTAAGAATTAGGCTAATAGAGTGTGTCCCAGGAAAACATTTACCAAAGATTGGAGGACCTATTGATGCACTCTCTGTGATAATCTCCATCCTGTTCTTGAACTTTCATATCCTCACATCCCTGCAGTACTTTTCCACTGGTAAAGAGGGCCAACACTTCTGTTAATAACTTTGAATTAAAGATTATTAAAAGTGGGGTCCTAACCTTCTCAGACTGGAAGGGCATCAGACTTGGCTATCACATTGTTAAAGAGACACTCTCTATCCAGTGAAATCAGTCATTTCAGTAAAAAAATGAGCTGTAAAGTTTTTAAAAGCCACTGAATTCCAAATGAAGGGCATATAGAATTGTTTAAATAGTCAGCATTGCCTGGGTGCTTTTTAAAAATGCAGATTTCTGGACCTTTACTGAATCAGAGCCTTCTCTCCAGAGCAGGGAGTCCTAGAAATTATATTTTAAACAAGTACCCCCTTGTGATTCTGGTTCAGGTGGTCCTGTGTCCTGCTTTGAGGACTACTGGTTTAAATAATGCTTACATGTGCTGAGGGAAAGTTAAAGAGAGTTCCAGTTATAAAAAAGTCCAAGTGACTGAAGTCATTAAAAGAAAAAAAAAAATAAAATAAAATAGACATCAGCCAATCTCAGCTAAAGCAATGTGGATGTGGAAAGAGATGGATTTTTTAGTAAGCCAGAGGTGAATGTTGCTATTATTTAAAATAGTGAAAGAAAATTAATTGATTTGGCTGCAGTATCTTTTTCAATGCTACTGCAACAGCTTCTTAGATGTGTTGGTTTTATTCACACGGGGCAATAATGTATGGCAATTTCTTTGCAGTGCAAGTAGTAAAAAGCAAATTAAAACAAATAAGAAGCTGAGAAATTAGTCAATCCTGTGGGGGGTTTTCTTTGGGAGGGGGCTATGATTAAATTTAAAATTCTAGCAGGACATATGATTTCTGTACACTATAAGGCAGGAGAATTTGTCTCTTCCGGCTTTCTTTCCTATTCAGTTCACCTATGTTGCCAGGATGGCATTATTTATTTATTTTTTTTTTTAAGACTGCAATGTATTTATTATAAGGAGTTCCTTTTAACTGCTTGAGTACAATCTTCTGCTTTAGCCAGAACACAAGATGGTAGATAACAGCATTAATTATCATCTTTTTGAGTGAAGTCTGGACACTGATTTGTGTAAGGCAGTGGGAGCAATGATATTTTTCCTTAAAAACAATGACATTTCTGTGATTTCTTACTTCACTGTGGTTGAGAATTTTTTTTAAGTGTAATGATAAAATATTGTGATAGATGGAAGTTCTTCTCTCTTAATTGCACTAAAAGCAAAACACTTATTCCTAAGGAATAGTTGTGGCTTATACAAATACAAATCTTTTTCTTTTCAATATAAAGTAAGCCACTCTCCATTTAAAGGATCAGTCCGTGTACAATCACAGTCCCTGGTAGTCTGCCAAACACAATAGGGCATTAATTAACATGTGCTGAGGGATTCATCAACATGCACAGTGGTGGCGTGCAATTGGAGCCTTTTTCCCCTCCCCTTTCCTCTCTCTGTTGGCAGAATTCATGAAAGATCTACTCTAGTATGTAAATCAGTTTTTGCTAAACGCCTTGTAATGGAGTTCCTTTATTTTTCAAAGCTGTTGTCAGAGCTACTCACATATCCTAGAGAGACACTACTCTGTCTCTTTCTCATGTTTAAGATCCAACTACAGTGGGCAAAAATAACATATTTGTTTACTTGTCATGCAGTTTGCACTGTAAATAAATCATCTGATAAATTACTCCCCAAAAAGAACAGAATGAGATTCATTTTCCTTAATGTCATACCGGTGGGGATGGCAGAATTACTCTCCTTGTTAGCCCAGGATAACAGTACACTGGCCTGCTTACTTACGTGAGTGTAGAGACAAACACCATTAAGTCACGTTGTATTGAGCTTCTAGCATCTGGCAAACACAGAGAAAAATAAGAGCAGTAAATTTGATTTCAATTTGTTCTCAGTTGGACCTTTGGACTGTCTTACCTTGCTCAGCCCTTGCTGACTGACTTTGGTACCTAATGCATGGTCATTTGGACCAAGGAATGGATTAATAATTCAGACATGTATGAACCAGAACTTGGACAATAGAAAATCCGTCCACTTGAAATAAAGGGGGAAATCAAGGAAAAGAAAAGTTGTGTCCATATTTTTTGCTTCTGAAAAAAAAAAAAAAATGCGTACATGTCTTGATTTAGATTGTAAAATTTGTGGTTAGTTCCTTTTTAAAAAATGAAATAATATGTAGACAGTGGTTACTAAAGTACCTAGAGTGAATACCCAGTCAATAGCACTAGAAGTTATCCTTGGAGATGGAATTAGAGGTATTGTTATTTATTATCTTTTTTTTTTCTTATCTTTTTATTGCCCTCAAATCATTAGTGTCCTAAAAAGCACAATGCACTTTTTATGTTTTAATTATCTTCATTATAAATGAAATGCTTACTTTAGCATATAGACGAGACTATAGAATTTAAAGATTCCATTTGATCTCTCAGCTATAGCTTTTCAGTAAATGCAAGTCCTTTAAATGCCTACTTAAAGAGAAGGAATTTAGTGATTCAGACACCACTTATAATATAGTGTGACCTTGAGCAAGGCTCAGTTTCCTCTTTTATAAAATAGAAATAACAATTGTAAAGATTCAATGAGATGATATGTATCAAACATTGGATGGTATTTGGACACACAAAAAATGACTCAATGAGGGAGACGCACTCTTAATATACCAAAGCCTCCCTTCTTCTATAATGAAAAGGACAGGGAATAGTCTTTGATTCCACTCATAGGGGAGACTGCCTCCTTTTACTCTAGCAAAAAGCTAGTCCTCCTGCCACAGATGCTCAGAGCAGCTGAGAAACAAACTTCTGGAAGTATTCTATGTTGTTTCCTCCTCCTGGATGATTCTCCAAAATTTACACCTGTATTCATTAGCAGTCAAAGAGAATCAGATAATTAAAACCAATGCTTCTATTAAAGGCAAAAGCAAAACAATCACTTTTTATAAATAGAAAATTCTGAAAAAGTAAAATTTTAAGTTAAGATAAAAATGATGAATACACATTTCTTCTCACTGGGGATTTCTAGGAAAATACATCTGTTTTATAAACTTTCATTCTATCATGGATTTCAGCATGATTATTTTTTAAATTTCTTTTTGAAATGCTAGACTATTTAGGATGATATTCCTATTAGAGTTCCTTGAAATATGAAAAAATTAGTTATAATATCCTGTAAATTGTTTTTCACTGTGAATATTTTTTGGCAATTAGAATAAATGTTTTGACATGTTTCCATAGATCCATTTTTCTCTAACAGTCTATTTATACCATATTTAATTTGTGAGATATTAAACAATTTATACCTCAGATTTACTTTTATCTATAACAAGAAATTACAGGCTAATTTTACTATATTGAATTTAAATAGACTAAAAAATATGATTGAACTGGATTGCATGTGGAAAGGGGGTTTTAACGTAGTCTATGTTCCCCATCTTCAGCTGCTATCTAGGAGGAGGGGGAAGTAAATTTAGTTCCATAGGAAAAAGATATGAGAGGAAGACCGTTCGTTACTCTTTTATGAGAAAACGTAACATCTATTGTGCTTCACATTTGCTGCTTCATTTTTTTTGAGTCAGTTTATTTATTTGACTTTAACTTATTATCTTTTCATTGACAAATCATAATTGTATCCATTTATGGGATACAGTGTGATGATGTGGCATTTGTATGCGAGGTGGCATGATTAAATTAAGCCAATTAACATATCAGCTCACTTACCTATCATTTTTTATGGTGATACATTTAAAATTTACTCTCTAAGATATTTTGTAATATATAAGACATTACTGACTGTAGTCACCCTTCTGTGTAATAGACCTCATAAACCTATTCCTCCTCTCTTTCTGAGACTTTGTGTCTTTTCATTTTCAACTCCTCTTTTCTCTGCTTCCTACCCACTGCCAGCCTCTGATAACCATCATTCTACTCTCTATTTCTATGAGTTCAAATTTATTAGATGCCACATATACATGAATCACATGATCTGTCTTTCGGTGCCTGGCATATTTCGCTTAGGATAACGTCCTCCAAATTCATCCACACTGTCACAAATGACAAGATTTCCTCCCCTTTTTAAGGCCTAAGAGCATTCCATTGTGTGTATATACAGCATTTTCCTTATCCATTCATCCATGGATGGGCACTTAAATTGTTTCCATATCTTGGCTATTGTAAATAATGCAGCAATGAATATGGGAGGGCAGATATGTCTTCGACATACTCATTTCAGTTCCTTTGGCTACAGATGCAGAAGGAGAATTACTGTATTGTAGATAGTTCTGTTCTTAGATTTTCCATAATGGCTGTCCTAATTTACATTTCCACAAATGTCATGTGGTTGTCCTTTCCTCTGCATCTAACACTTACTATCTTTCATCTTTTTGACAAAAGCTATTTTAACCGTGGTGAGACGATATCTCATTGTATTTTACTCTACATTTCCCTAATTATTAGTCAAGCTGAATATTTTTTCATGGGCCTATTGGGCATCTGTATGTAATCTCTTGAGAAATATCTGTTCAGATCCTTTGCCCATTTTTTTTAATCAGGTTATTTATTTTTTTGCTATTGTCTGAGTTTCTTATTTATTTTGGATACTAATCTTTAGTCAGATGGATGGTTTCCAAATGTTTTCTCCCATTTTGCAGGTTGTATCACCACTTTAACTGTTTCCTTAAGTGTGCAGAAGCTTTTATTTTGATGTAAGCACATTTGTCTATTTTTGCTTTTGTTACCTGCACTTTCAACATTATATCCAAAAATCATTGTCCCGACCAATGTCATGGGAGTTTTTCTTTATGTTTTCTTCTAGTAGTTTTATAATTGTATGTCTTATATTTAAGTCCTTAATCCATTTTGAGGGTTTTTTTTTTTTAGACAGAGTCTCACTCTGTTGCCCCAGACTAGAGTGGTGTGGTATCATAGCTCACAGCAACCTCAAATTCATGGACTCAAGCAATCCTCTTGCCTCAGCCTCTTGAGTAACTGAAAATATAGGCACCTGCCACAATGCCTGGCTAGTTTTTCTATTTTTAATAGAAATCTAGTCTTGCTCTTGCTCAGGCTGGTCTTAAAGTCCTGAGCTCAAGCAAGCCACCTTCCTCAGCCTATCAGAGTGAGCCACTGCATCCATCCTTGAATTTATTTTTGTATACAGTGTAAAATTTGAGTCTACCTTCATTTCATTCTTCTTCATGTGGATATCTAGTTTCCTCATACCATTTATTGAAGAGATTGGGCTTTCCCCATTGTCTGTTTTAGGCAGAAATCAGTTTAGTAAATACATGAGTTTATTATGGGTTTTCTGTCCTGTGTGTTTTTATGTGTCTGTTTATATCATAATACCATGTTTGTTTGTTTTTTTATTACAATGGCTTTATAATATATTTTGAAATCAGGGAGTGTGTGCCTTCAGCTTTATTCATTTTGCTCAGATTATTTTGGCTATTTGGGGTCTTTTACGTTTCTTTACACATTTAAGGATTGCTTCATTTCTGTGAAAAAATGACAATGGAATTTTAGTAGGGATTGGGTTGAATCTGTAGAATGCTTTGGGTAGTATGGACATTTTCATAATATTAATTCTTCCAATCCATGAGCACAGGGTATCTTTCTATTTATTTGTCTTTTCTTCGTGTTGCTTCATTTTAAAGAAATAAATAACTGCCCATGTCTTTAAGTAGCTCAACTCCTTGTTGAGATAGGCCAGACAGATATAAAATTACTTACTATTAGAGGATGTGGAAATGCGGGCATGAGTGGTTTTTAATTGAGACCATGTATGAAATCTGTCTATACAGGTTTTCTGAAATTGCAATTTTAACGATAATCAGAGAAAGCATTTGTTATGAACAAGAAAACCGTTCTTTTTTTCTTAATTTGAGAAAGGCTAGGAAAAGTACCCTTCTGGGCATAATTGAGTCTCAGTGGATTTGGGCTGAAGAGAGATGGAAATGGAGTGAGCGAAAACCAGAGCACTGCAACTTGGACTTTGTTCTTTCTGGTTGCTGCTGCCTATGAAGGGATGGTTACATCATCTGAAGTAATTATAAATTCCTGGTCACGTCAGTGTTTGCTGAAAACATTTATTTATTATAAATACTAACTAATATGGAGATTTCTATATGCCAGGTACCTCTTGTATCACCTTATAATTAATAACTTATTTAAACTTCTAAACAATCCTATGAGTCACATACCAATATCACCATCTCTATTTTATAGGGGAATAAACGGAGCACTGAATGATTAAATAATTCACCTAAGGTCTCCCCACTAATAAGTGATTGAGGTGGGATTGCAACTCCAGAAAGTTTGGATCCAATGTCTATGCTCTTGCATATCAGCTGAACCATGCTGCTTCTGCAGCTAGTCTTTCTGTCAAAGAAAAATGGAATTGAGTAGAGAGAGAATGGGTATTAGAGGAGAGTTTATGGAATCCTTCCTGTATCTATTTAAAGTCACCAAAGTGCATATCTGTCATCCCTGTAGACCCAAAGGTGAGGGTAGGAATGATTACAGCAAACTCTTATTAATTCAACAGGAAACAAACCAGAATTCAACATTATTAAGTAATTAGCTTGAGGTTAAGTTCTTTCCCACCGAAATAGTTAAGGACTACTGACTTTGAATTATGTATTATTTTGAATAAATCAACATTGGTTTATCAAAACTTTATTATAATTAGTTATTAATGGCTATATATTTATGATATAAAAATAATTTTGACACAAGTTTATTTTAAAATGGCTATAATTTGAAGCAGTTACCAAGGTTTCCCATTGTTCTTTAATGGTCTTGGGAGAGAAGATGGTTTTCTGTTTCATCCTGGATTAACCAGTCACCCTTAGTCCTTTCCTCCTTATAGTTTATAAAGGAAATGACAGCCTTAGGAGATAGCCTTAGGAGAATTTTCTTCATGCTTTCTGAAAACGCTTGTTCTGAGAGTATTTCCTACGCTAGTATACAATATGGAAGGCATAGGCCCAATACTCTTCCATGCATATGTAGGGCTGTGTGTATGTGTGTGTGTGAGAGAGAGAGAGAGAGAGAAAGAGAGAAAAAGAGAGAATCTTTCCAACTACCAATGACTTAACACTTACTACTGAAATGCCATATTAAAAAATAAGACATTATAATCTAAAGCATTTACCTTTCTTATATATCTGACCTTTGTTTTCTGAGCAAGGATCACAAAGTAAGATTGACTATGAAATTCAAGAAAATTGAAGTCCCTTATGCCATTATCGTGGACTTGCCATGAGTTAAAGACCTATTATTGCCTCCTTTCCTCCTTTGCTACCTGGCTCACAAAAGCATACATGTGCACACACATTTACACACAGATGCTGCATTTATAAACTACAACAATTTACTAGAAAATGAAGAACTAGACATCAGTTGAGTCAATATTTTTGTCTACTCTTATGTCTCACAATTTATCTCATTTTTCTCATCAACATCAGAGAGGATAAATCTATTAGCAATTAAATTGACTGACTTTTTAAAAAATCACATGGCCTACTCAAGACTAAAGTCACCTGCTTTGGCAATGGTGAAAGCGCTGCCTTTGACCAGTTCAGAGGCTTCTCCTTCTTCACTTGCTCTTTTCCAGAATTCCCTCCCTGCATTCCCTGTATTTCCTCATGCATTCATTCCTGTTGGAGTAGGGTTTTCAACCTCCTCTCTGTGGAACTTAAGTTCACATTTTTTATTAACCCATTGTCGCTCTGACTTATTTTGGTGCAAAGCTTCTTTATGATTCTATTAATTGTAGATTGCTGTATAACTCACAGGGGACACAAGATAATTTGCAAAATTCTGCAGTCCTCAGTGGCCATTCCTGTTGATAGTGTCAATGAGCTCTGTGCTTGATGAGTGAATGAGTGAGGAGGTAAGTGGGAGAGTGTGAGGGGGTCCTTTTTCTTAATGCATTTATTCTTCATCTTATTGCTGCTGAAATTGGCATGGTTTTAAGACTTCTCAGAGGCCTATGCAGTGCTTCCCATGTAGAGGAAGCTCAAAAATGATGTGAGGTGCAGAGCCCTATAGTTCCTTGTAAGCACGTAGGGGTGGAATTTTGGAAAATGAAATTTGGGAACTCTACTAAGATTAGAGGCAGGTGACAGATTATTTCTTTAAAGGAATTTACCTTAACACTTGTGACATGGAAGAAGAAATGTCAGTTTTTATGTTGTTGTTTTTTTTTAATGGTGTCTAAGCAATCATATTTGACACGTTTTATTGTTTCATTTGTTGGTCCATTCAAAGCTTTAAACTACATCTGTGTAAATCTCTGATGATAAATGTTTTATTATCATTCTTTGATTAAATATGCAATATTAAAGAAAGTAGAAGATACTCAATGGAGTCTAGTCTCCCATTGACCTTCAAGGGCTTTATATGTGTAAATTCCATCAAGGTTAATGAAAGTTACTTCTGCAATTCCTCAGGCATTTGTGGAAGAATAGATCATTTAATTTCTGTTCAAATGGCTTTCCCACATGGAGTACCTGATCTGTTGAAGAAGTAAAAGACACAAGTTGGATGAACTGGAAGCTGGAAAACACAGTAGGTCAGGTAAAATTGAAATTAACTTTCCTATTTGGCATCTTCCTAATTAACATTATGTGACCAAACTACCAGAACGGAGTATTATTTAAATCTTTTCACCCCATTGGAAAATTTACCCTGTACTTATAAAGCATAGTGGATAGAGGCAGAGGCAAAATTTAAAAATTGTCACTAATAAGGAACAAAGTAAGGTGTAAGTTTAGAAATCACAGGATTTTCACGTTTCAAATGGAAAGGGCAAATCATGCTCTTGGCTTTATTTTATTGAAAGTTGTGTTGTAACATCTCTACTATTCATCCCTGATCATTTGTGCATAGTCATCATGAATGAAAATTGTCCTTTCTGCAAGATGCACCCCTCTCAGAGAGCGACTGTTGAGTTTGAAAGACCATAAGTTTGATTTTATATGGCAACCAAAGAAACAACTGTAAGTAATTTTACTTGGCTCTATAAGAGAAAAATATGACTCATAGATGATGCTCATGAAGTGAACATAAAAATGCATCACAGCCTTTGCATCAGGGTAATCAGAACCCAAAATTGGCTGAAAGCATTAGAAACCGCTTTTGTAAAGATCTGAAATCAAGCCAGAGAAGCTTGTTTCTGAGTGGTCAGAGACCCTCACCACAGCCTGTGGGGCTTTGCCTGTGGTCAGAGACCCTCACCACAGCCTGTGGGGCTTCTCCTGTGGTGGGCTGCTGCTCTCCCCCTTCCTTCCCTCTCAGCCTTCCTGCCTCCCCTCCAGTCAATCTGCATCCTTTCTGTTCCTCCAACACATACAGCACCTTGTATAGGGTCTCTGTACTTGCTGTTTCCTCTGCCCAGGAATTTTCTCCCCTGCATCTGCATGGCTTACTCCAGCAATGACTTCACATTTTTGTTTAAATATCATTTCATCAAAGGTGCCATCCCTGATCATCATTCTCTGCCCCTCTTCCACTGCTTTCTTTTTCTTCTTATCATTTACCACCAGAGGACAGATATTTATCTTTTGTTAATGTCTCCTTCCCATCACCATAAAAATGTGAGATGCATGAGGGCCAGTCTTGTTAGCTACTGTTTCCTCAGCTTTCAGAAGAGTGCTTGGTCCTTAGTGGGTCCCCAGGAAATATTGTTGAGTGAATAAAGAGCTTCTCCTTTGACCCATTTCTAACATTAGCCATATCATTCTCTTAAAATAATATGTTAGGGAAAGGAAGGAGCAGTTAATTATAGAAATTTTTTGGCTTGAGACCAGAGTTTAAATCATGACTTCATGATTTATAAGTTATGAAACCTGGAGCAAAATAAATAGCATCTCTGTGAGTTTCCTTCTCTATCATCATAGTAATACCTACCTTATGTAAGTATTTAAAAATATAAGTTAGAGTCTACTACAGAGTCACTATGAATAGGTAGATACTCAAACTATGGATACCTTTCATGACATAGTAAACATGAATTCTCTTCTATAACTCATGGAGTTTAGAAATGATCAGTTTTAAAAATTTTATCTTTCTGAAGCATAAGCTTCTTTCTAATTGGGAAGAGGAAGTGAATGTTAGAGATAATTTGGAGATCTCCTACTCTTTAGGTCGTGTAAGGACCTCAGGGTCTGCACATTCCAGATTGTTGTTACTGTCTTTATCTTATGAAGGAAGAAAATGGGATTTAGAGAGATGAAGTGCTATATTCTAAGTTAGAGTTAGTGAGTGCTAACTAGATTTCACACTCTGGTCATCTGATTACAAACCTGTCCCTCTGACCCCTACGACAATGGTAATATCCTGATTTGTGTTTCATACATTGTCAGAGTCTGTTGTCCATAACAGCTTTAACAAATAATTATTGGCATATTTGTCACTTTTGCATATGACAGACCATATTTTTTGGAACTAGTTTGGAAGGACACAAAGACATTTTCTTGAACTTGGAGGTCACATGTAAACTTTCACCAGAGAAACTCATATCTAATCAAATTTTTCAGGCATCACAAGGTCTCTGATTATTATATGTAAGTAGCCCATTATTAGTGATACTATGATTGCCTAAGAGACAGAGGGAAAACATACTATAAGCCAATATGAAAAAAATTAAAGTATTAAGAAACTGGAATTTCAAATTTGCCTTTCCTTCCAGTACATTCAGAACAGCCTTCCTTGTTTAGCTACCTATACCTCCCTCCATTCCCACTCCTTCCCTACTTAACAGAAAGTAAGGATTTTCTGTAGTTTTGTGAGGCAAAATGAGAATAATGGCCAAACACCAACTCATTCATAGAAGCAGAAAGAAAGGGAGAAGGGTCAAAAGATTTAATGCCAGAAAAAGGAAGGAGTTGGGAATCTTAAAAAACAATTTTGAACAAGAGACATTACCCCTTCTCAGAAGATCATTAATGGCAAAATGAGATGTGTCAATGATGCATCTAGCAGGGGAATGTGACAAGGACGAAAGAATTCTCCTGTGATAAAAGAGGAATTATTTTAGAGTTTTAGAGATATCAAAGAATAAAAAAAATCATGGCATGTTTAAGAAGAATTAATTATAGACTAGATACTGCTGTCCCCATCCTATGTTGTTCATTCTGGAGATTTACATAAAGATAGAAATTTATAGTTGAACTATATTAGAGGCAAAATAAGTTTAGAATTGAACATAGGTGCTCAGTTTTAAGAATGTTACATTAAGACCAGAAATATATATCATGAAACAGAAAAAATATGAGTCATCCAGCCTTTTTCCTGGTCATGGTCTCTATCACTACACACATATTACTTTCATAAAGACCACAGATATTTTCCCTTTCTAAATTGTATTTTTAGTTGAGCAATTTTCAGTTGAAGGGAAAGTAAAATTTTGCATGCCAAAGGCAACAACCTTAACCCAAGATATACCTGAATTGAAACTTATTGTCAGGTTTTAAAGAAGTAGTTTAGTTTTGAAATTGCAAAAATTAATGCCATACTTTGAAACTTATGTATGAAACCATTTCTATTCTTAATATTTAAATGAAAGAGCAGCAAGTTTTTTTTTTTTTTTTCATCTAATTGCCTTATGAATTTTGTCTTTCCACTTCCCTATTGTGTCTGCCCACTTCAGAAATGAGTATGAACGTGGGGCCACCGATTCAATTATTTCAGTGTCATGTTGTTTGCTTCAGCTATCATAATGGCTAAATTTTTGGTAATCGATTGGATAAAAATCCACATTACATTAAAATAAGCAGAATGTGTCTGATCTGCCATTCACCTGTGTACTGTACAATATAAACAACTGACCTGTTAGGCCATCAGAATAGCTCTAGCCCACCTTCCAGTTCTATTAGTCTTATTCACAATAACCTGTTTTTCCTGAAAACCACACACCTAGCTGAAATTCACTCTTACTACCACTTCTTCTTGCCTATATCAAGAGTCTTTCATTTTTTCAAAATAGAATTTGTTTGATATTCCATAGCTAAGAGTAATAATTTAAAAAGAGATAATTTATCTCTGTCTTCACTAATCGACGCTCAAATTTATAAAATGTAGGTGCCTTTTTGTAGAATATTAGAGACAGAATTGGATGGCAGAGGAGCTTACTGAACATTTTTTTTAATCATATGATGTCATTATATACAGATGAATCAATGTATTTTAGTAACTTTTCCAAATATCAACATTTAGAAATAAAATTATCCACACTTAGTCTTGCAAGCTTATTTCTTAAAAACCCAAGAAATATCTTTTCAATTCAGTTTTGCTATAGAATATGAAAAAGATGTCTTTATTCTGCTTTCAAGGGAATATAAGATTGTTTCTGATTCCATATAATTTAGAAGTAATTCTGAGCATTTTTATAAATAACAAGTTGTAATTTCCACTAGACTTAGAGTCGCAAAATCATTATTGTTACTATGGAGTGGCTTAATAATTTAGTATAGTTCCCAAATGGACATAAATAGTTGTGTGTGGAATATATCGTCTATGACATTTATATTCCTTGGATTCTGCTCCAATAGAAGAAAAAAAGTAAAATGAAAGTTTAAGAAAAATCTTTGTTATTGTAGGTAAAAACAGATAAACTACACAAGGACAGAGGAATAATATTTTACAAGCTAGATAAATCACAGTTCTGATAGACATTTACTTTCTTGCTCAAAAACTCACTAATGCCTAAAGAATCACAATCAAACACTTTAGTAATGTCATCAAGTGTCAATATAGTTGTTCACACGTGATTTTCACCACTCTTCTTCAAGCAGCTTGTGTTATACCCGTCTAGCTACTCCACGTAACACCAAAGTCCTGCATTTTTCCACCTTGAGGCATTTTCTCTTGCCATTTTCCTACCTAGGATGTAACAATTATACCAGATTCTTCCTGTCTGTTTTCCACTGCTATCCCATTTGAATGCATCTTTCATGGATGTGTTTCTGTGCTCTCTTGCCTCTACAATGTTGTCCTTAATTCAGGCAGAAGAAATCTCATTGACATGTTCTAACAGAATTTTTTACTCTTTGTTTTTCATCATCATATTTTACCTTTTTATTTTGGTTCTACACCTTACTTGTAAAAATTAAATTATAGAATTCTTAAGGGTAAAAAAAAAAAAGGAGGCTTACTTCATCTTTTTAATCTCATAATCCTAGCACATTTTAGTGATAGTAGAAGATCAAGAAATATTTGCTGCATTCAACAAAACTGAATTAACACCAACTCCACAGGGAATCCAATAATCAAGATTAAACTGTTTTAGTGTATTTGTTAGACTCTTCCCACCCCAGAGTGTTTTTGAGAAATATAAAACCAGTAAAGAAAAATGAGAGGTTTTAAAAATTAGTCGTGAGCATGTTTCTCATCATGTTGTGATCAAATGTTGGAGTAGATAGAAAGATAAACTGGAGTCAGCCTGTGAGTTCTTAAGAACACACGTTGGATATGATTATGAAAAATTGCCAGGTCAATGGCTTTGGGGCTAATGATTTCAGAAGCTATTTAAATTGTCTATCATTGAGAAGTGGTTTACTTTAGCATTCCACCTTGACCGAACTTAAGGCTGTTATTAGAAGGAGCCTCCTAGTCTGAAGAAAGAAAGTTGTATAACTTCCTTAATAACCACCAGGTACCTTTCCATGAACTGTGCTCTTCCACTGGGACAAATGCCTTCTAATATTTTATATATTCTTGGTCAGTGACTTAAAAAAAAAGAAACCCTAACCAATTGCAGTCTGCCATTCAAAAGGAATATTTCTGCAAAGAAAAAGATGTGAAAATGTAGGCATTCAAGTGAAAATTCAATCCTTCACAGTACAGAGCCTCTGCGAAGTCTTTTAAATGACCCTTTTTATCATGGTGCCATGTCTGTACCTTTCTGAATAGTGAGACCTGGTAAGAAAAATAGATGTATGTATACAAGTGGTTGAGTAATGTATTACTCATATGCGCTTTGTTCTTTTTGGCAAACTGACCTTATCAAAGGAATGAAAGCTATACGTTGTGACAAGCTGAGCCTCACCAGAAAGTCTGAATTAGGAGTGTGAGTCCTCTGTTATCTGGATTAATATGTTATCAGAACACAAAAAAAAAATCAACATTTAACCTCTCAAGAAGTAGAGATGCTAGAAAATTGAATTCCTTTTAAATAAAAACTTAAGCTTTCTTGTTCCATTTACATTTAACCACCAGAGATGATTTACATTAAAAACAATAAAATAAACAATTTTTCCCCTAAATGCTTGTCATTTTTTTGATGTTCAAATAGGCAGTGTTTAAGTTTTTTGATTGTCTATACTTTATGGAGAACTATTATAAGAGGGTGGGGATGAAATATCTTTCATCACTTTCTCTAGGGCAGATGATATACATTATTTTCTACCTCTGCAGATAACTTTTAAATAAAAAATTAATATTTTGCATTAATATCCAGTAATTAGAAATCCTCTTGATTATTTGAGAAGCAAGCCCCTTGAAACTAGACTAGTGAAAAGCTATTTCCTCATGCTCATTTAACCCATTTTAGTACAAATATTAAATTCTTTTAAAAATCAGTGGAGGTATAATGAACCAAATTCATTATTTTAAAAGTAAACAGATACATGCAAATCAAACTAAACTTGCTCTCACCTCTAGGTCTTTTTCTCTGTAACATTAAACTTGTTTTCAAATGAATACATAAAGATAGACAAAATAATCTGGAATGGATAAAATTAAGACGAAAAATAGACATTTTACATAGAACACAGGCACATAAAACTATTGCTATTTTTTCACAATAAAAGAGTGTGTGTGTTCCTGCTGCCCAGTTACTATGCATGTGAATTCACCAGATCTAGATGTATTTGCCCAATTAATTACTCTGCTGTTCAACAATGATGGGTAATGGTCCAAGCAGCCTGCTTCTCCTCAGATCACCAGTGGAATTCATGCACGCATAATGTCCTCTCTTCAGAAAATGATCCCAACAAGCTCTGTAATTATTTTTTTTCTTTTGAAATAAAAGCATCGATTCAATTATATGTTAAAACAATTTGTGGGAGAAGAAATGAAAATGAAGTAGGATTTCTCTCTCTCTCTTACTACCTTTCTGGGTAGAAAGCTGGAAGATGAGCTTCCCCACTCTACCCTTTCCAGTAGCAAACTTCGATATCAAAAAATAATTGCTGATCAAAATTGTTCATCATTACCCTTAATTAGTCTGTTGGTTTTCAATGTTTTTCTTCCTTTAATAGAGATGAAGGTGTGTTCTTCCACGTTCAATTACACATGCTATCCCTCCGTGCTGGTAAGCAGATGACTAAGCTTATGATGTAGCAGATCAAACAAAGAACCCTCAAGTACAAATGCACAGCAGACATGGTAAACTGGGCTAATTAGCATTGTAATTAGCTCACGTGATGACTAAAACAAAGTCAGAGTAACCCAGGAATCAGAAAGATTACTCTGTTGTCTCCACCCCCCGCTCTTGTTTCTGATGCTGGGAAGAGCTGGGAGCACATCCTCTCTTCCTCTCTTCCCAGATCCCCAATTCCCTCCTCCTGGTGGCGCAAGCCAAGTTCTCTTCCCAGGCTTGGAAGTTAAAGGATGCGCAGGGCTCGCCTGTGGCTGCTGTAGCGATGTTGGATTTTTAATGCAGTGCAGGACGTTACCAGTCAGAGGTGGCTTAGAAAAAAAAAGTTCCTCGGTTGGCTTTGCTGAAATGAACAGACACAGTTCTCTTTGTAAGCATGAGAATTGGAAGAGAGGAGATTTGGGCTTCCTTTCACACGGACTTCTGTATTTATTGACTTAATTAAGGATAAATATTAAGTATAATTCCTGAAATTAACATTCACAAACTTCCACACCAACACTGCTTATAAAACAGAAATCCCTAAATGGGGCCCACATGCCTGAATGGTTTTCTTTAGCATTTCACATGTGATAGTTAAAGGTATCTTGCTACTTAATATAGGCTTATTTCTAATTTTACCCAATTATGAAAAATAGTTCCCAGAATTTAACCAGAGGGAGTGAGGGCAGAGACCATCAATGAAAATCAAAGGAAAAAATAACCATTGCAGGGGAAAAAAGTCCATCAGTTAGTTTCTAAAACAGCAGACCCAGTACCCTGTTACCATCAGTGAAACATCATTAATCTCTGAGTAGCTTTGTGTTACTTTAAGATTCAAAATTCCCTATTCAAGTGCTTTGACCCTTTATTTCATTTGATTCTTATGATTACCCTGCAAAAAAGATATAGAAGGTAATTTAATTCCCATTTTACAGAATAGAAAATGGCCTCAGTGACAGAAAAGGTACTCTACAGAGAACATACTTCTCAGACTTCTTGTTCAGTGATGTTTAGAATGGTGAGCTGACCAGGCTGAAGATTGTGCTTTCTCTTAGGTCTCAGAGAGTGGAGAAGACTGTCTTTTTTTCTTAATTGGTCTTGGCCTAACTTAAACACAATTTTTATTTCTAATTTAAGCTGTTTTACTTTAAATTGTTTTTAGTTTATCTTTAAATTCATTTGAGCCCATAAAATATCAATCATTATTGAAAAAAATTAAATCCACACGAAGACAAATATTTTCAAATGTATTCCAAGTAGACTCTATCTACAAGTTGAGGAAATTGTCAGAGCTGTTGAGAAATCCAAATCCCAGACTAATTCTATTACAATACATTTAGCATCATATAAAATCAATACCTCTGAGTCATAGTACAACTGCATGTTTCTGGTGGTAAGAAAAGGATTTCCTAAAGCTCTCAAATACTGAGATCTCTTTTTCTAATATCAATGTCTCTGTATTTTAAGAGAATTAAATGTGTAATGATACTTGCTATGATTTCAATGTACATTCATGTGATAAACATCCATGAAAATATAAAAAATTTTGACCTCATGATTCAAATGGTTATTTGCTATTTTCTATTCCTGTTCATCCTATTCAATAGAATTTTATCAGTTAGTTTCTAAAACAGCAGACCCAGTACCATGTTAGGTGTGGCCTAAGTGAAGTATTAGACTGTTGATCCTTGGGATTGATGATGAAAGTTTGGGAAATATTCATACAATTTCCTAAAGGATTAATCTGACAGAAAGAAATGGATACATTATTAGTAAAACCTTATGTTCATATCCTGTATGATATATGAATACTTTTGATTAAGATGCAATTTGTTCTTGGTATCTGCTACAAAATTAGGAGTGAGCTCGCTCTGAATGTAGAAGAAATAATAGAGAATCTAAAGATGGGCATTTGTAGTGACTCCTGGGACTCACACAGCTGATCCAAAGACAATGTGTATTCTCTGCTTGTACTTTCTTATCTCCCTTTATGGAAAGAATGTGGGAGACTATAATTTGGGGTAGATTGGCTATTATGTAGCCAGATTAATTATGATGTGGGACCTAGGAATAAGTGAGTAAAAGGGTAATCAGTGGTAAGTAAAGGTGAGAATAATGCAGTAGACTCCTCATACCCTTCTCTCCAGTGTTCAGATTTTCTTAGTGCTATAAATGGAATTTAATTTTCAACCTAAATAAATAATTTTGAGCAATGTTTATTATTGATCTTTTAAATAGAAAAGGCACACCAATGTTCAAAACCAGAGAGAAGAGCATAATCTGGCATCATAGAGCACAATATGATGTCCTGTACTTAACTAAGCACGAAAGTAGCATTTGACAGATCAGTTAAATTTTTCAGGGGAAAAAAAGATGAAAGGAAATATGATTATTACAAGTTGAGATACAAAAATATATTAACACTCAGAGGGACAAACTAAAATTGCAAAACAATTTACAAACTAATAAATGCGATGTAGTAATATTATATAGGCAATATGATCTATTACATTCACTTTATCATGATGCTGTTTTTATTTTTACACTTATTCAAGATTCATTCATCCTTTGCCTTTCCTTTCATTTCCTACACCTGGGGCTCAAGGAAGAGCTTTCTGAACCCGTGAAAATGCACGTAGACTATTTTGTGCAACTGTATATGTGTGTTTGTGAGAAATTACCTGATTTTTGTCAGGTAGACTAGGAGCCTATGCCCCCAAATGGTTAAGATTCAGAATCCTGTGGATTATTAAAAACTTCCTTATTATTTTTTCCTTTACAGATTTTCATGCAGTCCTTCAAGGTCTTCACACCACAGCTATGCCAGGAACTGGCTGCCTCCCTCCTGTCTCCTTTCTCCAACTATTCCTCTATCCCATACACCACCAGATCAATCTTATTAATACATCATGTACATCATGTCTCAAATCCACTAAAAAACAAACAAAAGCACTGTTATGGGATCAAGTATATATTCCTCATTTTGTCATTGAACTCCATCTCAAAACAAGTTCTCTATCACCACCTCTCTTGACAGTAGTTGACAATTATAGAGTGGCACTAATGTGTCAGGAACTATGTAAAAATGGACTCATATGATCTTCCAAATAGCTCTGTAAGAGCAGTCCTATTCTAATCATAACCCATTTTTTCAGGTGCTTCATTGGGGCTGTGGAGGTGAGATCATCTGCCCAAGCCTACACAGCTAGCAATCGTGAGTCCACAATTGAAACAAACCTAGGCAGTGTGATCCTAGGTTTTTTTAGCCATGAATTCCCCTCCTTCCTATCTAATGAATTTTTAGCCATGAATTCCCCTCCTTCCTATCTAATTTACTTCTTGCCAGTATAAACTTTCCTGTCTAGATGGCTGGGGATCCTCAGTGTCAACTGAGCAAAGCACATTTCTGACCTCTTAAGCTTTTTTTCATATTCTGCCTTCCATATTCTCCAAGGTTGAACTTCAGTCTCATCTTCAGAATGAATAATGCATTCATTAACTCTTCTGTCTTAGAACCATAACACTTGGAACATTCCTTCAGCCATATCCCTTATGCTGCTGACACAATTTCGCGGCGTAATTTTTCTCTAATTGGACAGTAAGCCGCTGGTGGGCAGGGCTTTCACCTTGTGTTTTTGTTCTGTTGTCTTCAGCACCCAGATCCATGCCTTTCATCAAGTTTGCTTTTGAAAAATACTTATTGAGGGAATAAATTAACCTGAACTTCTAGAGAGTGTCATGTTTGAAAAATGATACTATAATTAGTTCTCTAACATTCTATTATGTCTTAATAAAAGCTCCTGCGTATGGTGGCAGGTGGGCTTATAAGCTATTGTTACCATGCTGAAACTGACTTTCTGTGTTTTCTCAGTTTGCCTGGAGTATATCTGATACACAATAAAAAGAAATTGTGCAAAGTGAGTGTCTATGAGTGTGTTCATGTGTGTGTGTGTTGGGAAAGTATTCATTTTTGTTTAAGAAACACTGCTACAAATGATAAAAAAAATTATGAGAAATTTTGTTGCCAGTTTTTTTCTTTAAATGAATTTGAGTACTACTGGGTTAGATCACTTTCCAGAAAAAGATCTATTTGGTGAAGAATCTCTCCCTGATCCAGAGTATGATCTTCTGCTCAAAGTAGGCCAAACAAACTCTAAGGATTCAAATTACAAAGCAGTTCTTGGGAGCAGTAAGATCCTTCAGTTTTTTAATCCTTGGGCATATGTGGAGCAGTACAAGATTCTAGTGCTTGGGCCAGTGTCAGATTTCCCCGTTTCTGTGTCTCTCAGGGCTGATCCTTCCTCAGTATCAGACACTCTTAGTACCTGTGACAGAAGGACAAGGAAGAAAGATCTTCACCCATGTGCTTGAGAAACCAATTCTGTCAGAGAGATGGAACTATCTACATCTATTTTATTATCCATTTATTATCCAATCTTTAGAAAAATGCGATATGGAAGACATTTTGTATAATAAATCATGTTACAGCCAATTTGAGTAATTATATTATGTACATATGTATGTGCAGGTTTATAATAGAATGCTTTTACTATCTTAAAAATCCTTTTGCAATGTCTATAAGTAACTCACTTCAAAGCATCTAATCATTCAATGGATAACACCCAGGGCTTAGATGCATCACTATAAATGACTCAGCTTTCCTTTTAATAGTTTAAAATGCAGAGCTTAGACTAAATCAGGAATCACTTAAATGCTTACAGATGGAAGGCAGATAATGAATGCTTGAAGTAGCCTTGGTGGAAATCTTTTTAAGGAGTACTGGGGACTGGAACAAATTGGAGAAAGTGTGCCCTATCTAAAGAGAATGGCTAATGTTCAGTCCCAGGAGATTTTTACCCTGCAAGAAAGAAGATCCAGTGTTCCAAAACCTTTCAGTTCTTCATGAGAAAAGTTTCTTAAAAATATGAAATACCGTGGTTTTTTAAGAAAAAAATGTTTTTAAAAACTGAGCAGACCAAACAAAGCATATGTGAGAATAGGATCTGGCCTAGAAGCTGCCAGTTTGCTACTGTAGACAGAACCATCCATACGTTCTTATTTAACTTACGTAATATGTAGAGACATATATATGTGTAGCTATTTCCTAACTATGCTGTTTCAAAAATCCCTTAAAAATTATAAAGTATTCAATCACAAACAATATTACTAAATGTAAAAAAAAAAAAATCATCTTAGCTATTTCCTAACAATATGTTTCAAAAATCCCTTAAAAGTGAAAAAGTATTCAATCACAAACAATGTGACTAAATGTAAAAAATTTCATCTTATACAGCCCACTAAAAGTGCTTGGTAGAAGAAGGAACAGTTGTATTATAACAAAAACAGAACTTTTCATTCTGATCTCCTTGATGGACTCAGCCATAAATGATGGTTAAGATTAAGTCAAAAATTCCAGATAGATATAAAATTATACCCAGAGAAAGGTTATCAGATCTAGTCTAGACCAGCCCATAACATGTTAAACAAACAATACTCTGCAAAGATTAGTCCTGACCTCATCTTACTGATACTATCTTAACTGAGATATGATTGAATAGAATGATGTTCCTTATTCGAAGACTAGAAACTGACTTAATAAGCTGCCGTCCTGCTGTCTCAGTCTTAACTATTGAAAAGAACAGCTTTTCTTTGGAACATTCAACCAGGTGCCTTGGAATGCTATTATAGAAATGTAAAGAAATGAAAATTTCTTCCACTTGACTTTAGATATTACTTAAGATACCAAGCACATATATGAAACAAAATGATGCTTATTGCATAAGCAAGTATGGTAGAAATTAATGTTGAGCAAAGTTAAGACAAAGAGGAATAGAGTGATGTCAATTACTACAAACTCCCTGGAGGTGAGGTCAAGTACTATCTTGGACATTGAAGAAGTCAAGTGAAGCAGAGATAGACAAGCCATGCTAGGTCTACTGTGCTTTATGTTTAAAGCATAAGAAGAATGAGCCATGTGCAAAAAATGTCTAGGAAATGAGATAAATGGTGGCAGACAGGAATAAAGGGACTATGGTACCATCCCACGTTCCATAAAATGGAATAATTATACAGAATATGTCAAAGGGAATAATTACCAAATCCATTCATTAGTTTGCTTTAATACTGTATTAAATCCAGTTTATTAACATTATTACTTTGAGTTTGACAAAAAACCGTGTTTTGCTTATTAATATACCTACTGAGTTCTGAGTCTGTTAGAAAGTTTTAATACTGTAAATATTGCTGTTTACAAATCCATCTTCAGTTCATTTTAAGAGGCATTTAGGAAAAGGCACAAACAAATGGTAAATATGAAGAATATGAAACAGTTTCTGACTCAAATTGGTGATCAGCACAGCATGGAAGAATGATGCATGGTGGGATGAAGTAGGCATGGATTTGAATTTATTTTGTCATTTGATAGCCTGGCAACCATGGGCAGGTCGTCTGAATTCTCTTAGTCTCAGTTTCCTCACTTGTATCTTTTTTTGTGAGATTATTCGAAAGATGAGCAAGAACAAAATGCAAATCGTGGCAGATGGCATTAAATAGCAGCTATTATTATTAAAATTATCATTATTAGTCATATAACAATTGTAAGTTCCCTTGTAAAATTCATAAACACTCTAGCAATGAATCAATTTCTAAATTGCTATTGTAATGAAGGCAACATATCTCATCCTCACGTTAGGAATTTGGGGCCTAAAATTGTAAGAAGAAATATGCTTCCTAAATTTGTTTACTCTAAATTTGTAGACATTAACCTGTTCAGAGTCATAGCTGTAACATTTATACACTCACATTTCTACAAATTATAATCAGATATTTACTGTAGTTTACATCACTATGTTTTTGATACAAAGAAAAAAAGACAATTCCCTCAGGATTCTTGTGGAAAATTAATCAGCTAATTTCTAAACCTCACTGTGATTCCCCGCACTGTGATTCTAAACTCATGTGTGTTGAATCTTGAACACATGTACTGTTTTAAATACAGCAGATGCTTCTGTGTGGGGCATGATTTTCTAGCCTGTGCTTCTCTTAAGAGGCAGACAGTATGAGCTACTCCTGCAGCCTAGTTGTGTAGCCTAAAAGAAGAATACAGCCCAGGAAAAGTGAAGAAGAGGAATCCACCATCCAAAATATTTACCTCTAAGTTCAGCATTAGGTGGAGAACACCTGAGCAAGGATAGTCATTAGCAGATTTCTATATACCAAATATACTTCTACACATGAAAGGGAGGAAAGGGCCCCATTGATCTGTGTTGATGAGATTGAAAATCATTCCTCCAGAAAATACAGAAAGACCCTCCCTTGGGTATATAATATAAATGCCAAAGTCAATTAATTCTATTAGTTTATATTTTTAGTCTGAATAAAAGCTGAAAAAATCAGATGTTTGTATCCATGCATCTATGGAACTTATCCTAAGATAAAAATAGACAAAATTTAAAAGATGCAAAGTGAAATGCTTGTATAGAATTGTTTCCATCTGGATTTAATTCTGAAAGAATGAACCAAATTATCTCATCCTTGGGAAAACTAAGCTTAAATTGCAAAGACCTCAATTTTTTTTAATCTAAGCTATTTTTAAGAAGAATTCAAATTCTCCTTTTTAATTTTATAGATGAAGCATCTCTGTTTATTTCACTTGATAAAGAAAGGATACAAAAGAGAAAAAGAAAATTTTCTATATAAGCTTAGTAAGATTAAAAATATATATATTTTACTTCATTATATAAATGGTTGATTTTTGTTTTTTAATACTTGTGGATTTTGTACTTTTCAATACTTTTGAATATCAAAATCAAGATGAGTAAAGAACAGCCTGTGGTCTAAAAATTTATCAAATATACATATTTTAAAGCAAAGCAACAAACATCTGCCCTGATTACAATTAAAAACAGTGTAAAAGATTATCACTCCAATTAAGCTTCTTGTTCTAATCAAAATTCAGCACAATCCTCACACAGCAATATGTGTGATACCCACATGTCTTTTTCTCTGAAATGAAACTTCCCTGAGATTTTTTCTCTTTTTCTTTAAAAACAATGAACATGTATGGTGGTACTGACTTAGTAGCATTTTACTCGGATACATTTCAAAACTCTTTGGAAGTCAATTTTTCTTTTCTGTCTATGTGAACATACTTAGACGAAGTGCAGAAAAGCACTTTTCATCCTACTCAACAAAGAAGTTTTTAGCTTTTCAAAATTTTGTTTCTGTATATTGTTTAAATGAACATTGTTATCTGTATTTCTCAATATTATTGACATTGAAATGTGTAGAAAAACTACTGTATTTGAAACATGCTTACAATAAATTGGTGTAGATATTCCATAGAAAAATTGGAGACCAGGAATTTTTGAAATAGCTTTTTTTAACATATGGAAATGAAACTGAAGTGCTTATATACTAGTTATTAGAAAGTTTAAAAAATATATAATCTTTAAATTATCAGTTCAGATAAGAAAATTATAATTAAAAACCAGTTTTTAAAAAAAAAAATCACAACCAATTACATTAGTAGAATATGTAAATATAGATATAATCAAGAAATATTTCTTATTTATGATCTAATAGTCCCTTTCAAGTACAAAAAAATGGAGAAAAATATTCAGTGTTTTGGGTGATAGTGAATTTTTCCTCTTTAGTTGTTTGAAAGGTAAAAACACAAACTTGATCACTTTTTGAGAAAATTTCTACTTAAATTTGGTATAAAGCAGAATCTTTTGTGTTGATGAGAATGCAAATAAAAGAATCTTTTTTGGGGCTCAGCATTTTAAAAATGCATCCTTATTTTAAAATATCTACTCTTTATCTAAATTAAGTGGTAAAACATAAATATTCAAAAAAGAACACAACTAAGGTAAATATATGATATCTATCAGACAAACACTAAATTCACATTTATGAATTTCTTGTGGTTCATAATTGAATCTTTGAAAGTGAATGGTTAAATATTATGCCAATAATAAAATAAACAATAAAATTATTTTTCATTTGGATATTGCTTATAATGTTAGAAAAGTTAGATTTGCACACCTCTATAACAAGTAGTAAATTTATTTACTAAATCCTTTCAAATAAGTGGGTTTTATTTAAAATATTATCTTTTGAACATCATTTGTATAAAGAAAGTCACAACTTATATTTCTTATTGATTTCCAATCAGAATAAAAAATACATGATTCTTTTGCCATTGAGATCTTTAAAATTTCTGGTTTATCTGTATAATACTACAGCTTTTCTCACTAACAGCCCCTTTTCTTGATAATTTAAAAACTCCAGATATTTGTTATATGAATTTGGAAGTCAGCTTCTTTGTATAATTAAAATGTATCTCAGAAAAAAATACCATAAATTTATTTTTTCACATTATTCAAAAGGGGAAATACATCCTCAGAGCGAAATGTTTTCTATATGTGGATATAATAAAGGTAATATTAAAACATGTGACTCAATGGGATAACAGGGGAGAATCCCTATGTCTATGAAATAAATCTCAAATGTGATGTTAGTAAAGTGCACTTGATACTAGTCAAAGAGTGATTTGTTAAAAAAAAGTTCAAGCACACTTTCTATGCATATAGTGTACAGAATACTATTTTAATGACATTTTGTGAAGATAACAATAAAAACCTGCATTCGTGAGAGTGACAAAAAATAGCTTATTAATGATACCTTTAATATTTGACATTCCAGGTGCTGCTTGAAGGGCAGCATTTGTGGGGGCTGGTAAGGGACGAGTGTCAGAGGGTATAACTGTTTGGGGGTGAAGAGGCAGAAAGGTGGTTCACTGACTTTATCACTTCTTAGTAATCTCAGAGAGGGTTATGTTATTAAAACAGAAAGCCTGATAGATACAAGCCAAAATAAAATAAAATAAAATAAAATAAAATAAAATAAAATAAAATAAAATAAAATGCTTCAAGTAGTTGAGACATTGGCATTCAAAACAGGAAAGTAGGAGGAAAAAATATGGGAAAGTAGAGAAGAAGAAAGGAATGGTAAGTATTTGAGAAATAGAGAAAAGGGAAGGGAACGGAAAAGGAGAGCACTCATTCTGGGGCTAATTCCACTCAAACCAAAAATTGAAAACTAGGTTAAACTGATGTAATATTTTAACTTGAAATATTTGTATTTTGAGCAAAGTAACTCCTTTTTGTCTGAATTCTCTGAACAATTACAGCAATTCGTCTCTTCTCCTTGCCTTGGTCACTAAACACAAACAGGAATGGTTTGTTGCGATCATAGGGTCTTCCAGAGACTTCTCCCAAGGCCGCTAGATGGCGCGAAAGCACCGCATTGGGCCTGCTCAGCCACCAGCCTCGCCTCCTACAGCATTGCATTTATTTTCCTTATACTGAGAGCTCAATAATGTTTAGTCAAGTTAGATGCATTTTCTTTCAGAGAAATCTTTCTGTGTTGCGTGACACTTTTCAGGACACAAAGTGGGTATTCCACTCTCCCCACACATACACTCAGAAAATGTCGAATTAAATTTAGGATGGTAAAAATCATTTCAGTGTTTACTGGGGCTTCCTGAGAACTTTACCTTTCAGCTCTTTAGGGGATAGTCTGCTATTTGTTATGCAGCCTTCCTTAATAGGTAGTTAGAGGGAGAAAGTCCCTTCAGCATTATGCCTGTGCTCAAACAACTACGCACAAAGTTTGCATATTCTCAGTCATCTCTCTCTTTTTCCTGATTTTTTTTCATCAAAAATTCTCTTTGTTTTTCTTCATCTGATATTATGGGGGGCCCTCATTAAGGACTGTAACGTGAAAGGCTGGATTTAAAACTGCTGTCAGAAAGGAGGTTGTCCTCTTTTAATATTCTTTACCAGCAAAGCAAAAGGAAATGTCTTTGTTCCTGCTTTTCAAATACAGTGTTTTTGCTTTATTTAATGTTTCTGCCTCATCACTAGGTACCTCCAAACCTTGAGAAATACTTTTAAGTTTGGTATATACATAAGGATCTCTCTGTGCCTCCACAACAGTAATAATTACCATATTCCTCAAGATACTACTATCTCCCTTCACAAAATGTCCATTGTAAAAACTGTTTTGATCTTTTGGATAAGTGCCTTAATTTAAAATAATAGCAAAAAGGTAAAATTAGGCCTCTGTGCTCAGCGGTGCGTGAATGGCAAATCAGTTATTGTCTGGGGTATATTTTTAAAGACTTCTGTTAAAATCTCTTATAGCAGACTTACATAGGATCAAAAATAATATTACATATTGGCAAACTGAAGTGCACAATTTATTCCATGTGCTACTGATATGGTTATGTTTATACATATAATGGGTTTTACAGTTTCGATATAATATGTTCCAGTTCAAATTTCTAAAAGAATTTTTTCTAGCGTTTATCATTCACTGAAAAATTTTCTTTCCTTGGGTGTCACCGAGAGGAAGATGTATCAGTTTTCATATATCTTTTTAGCCCTAATATCCATGAATTTATGAAAACCAGAGATTCTATGAGGACATTACATAAAATAAAGATTCAGTGAAATCTCTTTAAAATGCAAATATTGTAGAACAAATGGGCAGCTTGGCAAAACTTGCTTCGTAGTGTTACATGTTGCTTTTACCCTGTGTATTCTGGTTTATGAGAACATAAGCTCACCTATTAATTTGTCATATTAATGGATGAAATGAATCATATGAGTTATGTTTTTGGTTTTTTGGGGTTTTTTGCAGTTTTTGGTCAGGGCTGGGTTTGAACCTGGCACATCTGTCATATGGGGCCGGCACCCTACACCTTTGAGTCACAGGTGCCGCCCCATATGAGTTATGTTTTAATTGGTCCTAATCTTTGGTATCATTAAAATCTTCATTTTGGGCATAATCCCCGAAACTCCCTGATGATTATTATATGAAACAGGTAGATAAAGATATTTTAAAGCAGGAGCCCTCTGTGGGCACAACTGATTTTGTTTCCTACAGACATTCTATGTAACTCACATTAACAGGTTAGCCAATCAATCATAAAGAATGTAAAACAAGACTAATACTTTAATCTTTTTAAAGTGAGTGATTCTATATAGAGATCTAAAACTAATTCTAGAAATATATTCCAACTGGGTGTGAATGGCCACTAAGTTGTTTTTGGCATCCGACTACCATCAATGGAGCATAAAGTTACTTTGTGCTTGAAAATCCTCCTGGGTGTGTATCTATGTGCTATAAAACTGCCCACACAGTTCCTTTTGATCACTTCCAGACAAATAATAGATTCCTACTGATTCTAAAAGGAGCATTGCCTCCATAATGGATTATAATTCATTATTTCAATGAAAACCTTTTTTTAAAAAACTCTTTTTTAAAAATTTGTACTACCTGGTGAATAAAGTGGAAAACAGGGACACTTGCAAGCATTCACGGTGGAGGGGTGAAAGGTGGGAGGGACACAGTCTAGTATTTTGTTTAGTTCTGATTATAATCAGATATTAAAAGAGTTTGATAAAGCTCGCAATATTATTTTATGCAAAATAGCCAGGGGAAACAGTAAAAGACTTTGTGAATGCTTTTGTAGATGTAGCAGTTCAAGCAGAAAAGTCAAAATTCAAAGTATATTAGGAGCCACACCAAGCAGACTTCACTAGTATTTGAAATGATTAGTAATGCATCATATTCTTATTTTTCAATTAAGTTTTTGTGATGTCAATATTTATAAAATATCAAAAATCGATTAGTTAGAATTTCACTTAACAAAAAGTTTATTTTGTTGTTCTGAGTGACACTTTTTTCCTTTAATATTAATTTTATTCAATGGTCTGTGGTTTGGTTTTAGTGTACTTTATTTCATTTTACTTTATCTTATGAGTTAGGTATTATACTCCATAACTTCTTTACCAACCAGTTAATTGAATATCAAGTAATTTAATAATTAAGTATTCAAATGATTGAATATCACAATCATTGCTGTGACAAAAAAAAACACACCTTAAATAGCAGAGTTGTGATTATATAGAAATAAGTTTCTAAGCTTCTTTTGCCCATATATTTTTTATTTCATCCTATGCTGAAGATTCTGCAACTAAACAGAGACTCACTGGTAATTTGGAAACTGTTAATAAATAAATATTCTTCTTGGGGAAAAATGCAAAATCACCCTTTTATAGATTAGCATATCAAAATTTGAATCATATTTTTAAAATACAAATATTAAATTGGAACAAATTAGGAAAATAAAGAGATTTTAAAGAAAGCCATTGAAGGCATATGAACAATACAAAATACTAGACCATTTTAAGGTGATTGAGGTTCATCTCTTTAATATGCTAAATATAGGGGAAATGGTAAAAATTTCACTGTTGTTTGAGGAAAGGCTGCTACTTATTTGTTGACTAATTCTTTCACAGAAACTTAAGTCAACTATCAAAAAAAAATCAAGACTGCTTTATCAAGAAAGTATATTAGTTCTAGTTTCCAAGTGTTTTCACAAAGTGTCTTCCACAAACATTTAATCTGCGACCAAGGCTAGGTCATTTACCAAGCTCAAAATGAGAGCCAGGCAATCTCATCAACCTTAGGACCGTTAGTTTTCTACCAGCCTTCAACTAGAAAGAACTACATTTCCATTCCTATGGAGTATAATACCTAACTAATAAAATAAAGTAAAATGAAATAAAGTACACTAAAACCAAACCACAGACCATTGAATAAAATTAATGTTGGGCCCCTATTACTTGATTATATCAAGAATAGTTCATCTCTGCTCCTTCTCTGATTTGCTGCCTGGTTGAATTGTTTACAAAATAGGTACCATTCTTCTGAAATGAACTGGGGTAGGGGAGGAAAAAGAGAGAGAGGGAGAGAGAGAGAGAGGGAGAGAGAGAGAGAGAGAGAGAGAGAACAGAAATAGAGAGGGGGGGAAGAAGAAGAAGGAAAAAAGGATTCAGATCAACTGGAATCTAGAAATATGAGGAGGGAATACGATATGAGGGCCTGTCTGACTTTCATAGGTTAGACAATATACAACACTATAAAACTCTCCTCTCCGGCTGTGTCTTTTTATCTCTCTTACATGGATACACGTGCATATATGGCCACACACATGCATTCACACAGGCCTCCACCCCAAATTGAAATAAAAGAAGATGTGTACCGCTAATCCTTAAGCACACCCGTTTGCACCTGGCATTGACAATGGCAACAGAAAGCCAACTGCTTTTTCTACATTAAAGTTCACTAAAATGCCATTGACAAGGGTCTCAAGAGAAACAAAACATATCCTATTCCTCAAGGAAAGTGCAGGTAACCAGAACCAAAACAAGCCCTTGCCTAAGTTTGACTGAAACTTTATATATATAAATGTGAAGTTGCTGTGAAATGGGCCCAGGCAAGATGGAAGAACAACCTGAAACACAGAAACATTCTATGAAAAATAATATAAGCAAAAAGCAATAAATTCGATCTAAAAACATTATATGAAAAATAATATAAGCAATCAGCAATAAATTCGATCTAAAAATCCTCCAGATTTTTGTCATTTATTGAATAATCACATGATTAAATCTGTTTTCAAATATATAAACATGAGTATAATGTTGCAGATAAAAATGAAAAAAAAAAACCCAACAAAACAAAACAACAACCCTAACTACTTTATCAAAAATCCAATGGCTTAGGTAAAATTAGAATTCAAGACATCAAAAACCTCAACACCCTATTTAATCCTTTAACCACTGGGCCACACTCTCTTTCAAAATTGTTAATAGAAACAACATTGCCCTTTTTGTACAGCTGTAGGTGCCCTATTGATCTGTATCACATAGCATTTAACACTGGATGATTTGGCCGGGAAAAGCAATGTTCACTGTTCCATGGCAAATCAGACAACAATGCTAAGATTTGCAATAGACCAGGAAAATAGCATAGGATATGGGGAAACAAACAACCACAAAGAACAAACCTTCGCTGCATGTTTTTCACAGCTATTTTTTACTTCACAAGAGAGCAAAGTAGTAGAGACCAACTGTATTAAAAGTAAAACTATTTCTGCCTAACGCAGATGTGGATCATGGGAGTGGAAATCTAATAAACCAACAGCTGAAGGCCACATTATTGCCCCATCCTCCTCCCCTAGCTCATTTAGAAAATGACATGTTTTTCTTCACAATGTTTTCCCCCTCCTTTCTCTTTAGTGGCAGTAATGCTGAATGCTCTTGACATAATTCTTCGTTCACCCCTGACAGTCATTTTTTTGAATACTATCCCAGCAATAAAACACCTGACCTCCAGTCTTTCAAATGGCCATTGGCTTGGGTTACCCCAATTAGCTAGACTCATTTGGAAGTGTCCAGAGGAGTCAGGTGTTTTACTCTTCACTAAACTCAGCATTATGAGCGAATACATCGTTTTATTTTCAGGTCAATTTATTTTCCTCAGGGATTTCTTTATTTCTCTATGATCTAAACATAGCAAAATAACAGGTTTAAAAATAACCTCTAAGCATGTAGAATTCGGATACCAAATTTCCGTCTTGAAAGTCATATAGGACATTTTTAGTTCCTTTAGAGTTTTGCTTTTCAGTATTTAAAGATAAGTGAGAGAATTAGGTGAACTACAAGATCAATGAGGAACTATTTTATTTACATATAAGATAGCTACATGTCTACATAACTTAAGGAACATACATACACATGGTGTGCAGAGAACAATCTGTGCTATCTGTGTCGGGGTCAGTATATTTTGGGGGGTACACATCTCCCAGATCGACAGCTCTATTAAAAACCCCTTAGGTAGAGAAGAAAACGCATACCTCTAGAGATAAACTAGAGATAAAAATATGTTTGTACATTTTTGTGTACGTAATCAATGTAGGATTTTGCCTCAGGAATAAAGCTGGGAGTTACTGTAAATAATAACTAATTGAGGTTGTTTAGTGAACTTTGGCAAAGGAATAGTGGCATTTTCAAAGTAAATGACATGTAAGAGAAATTTAGTGTGTTTAAGTCATACTAAAAGAAGAGTCCTTTAATTTTTAAATTATTAAAAATTTGAAATGCTAAATTATTCTGAACTCAAATACATCTTTATGTATCTGATACAGCAATCTCTTTGCTCTCCATTTTCGTATTTAATATTTATCAATAGGCACAAGACTTTTCATTTAAGAGTATAATTTTTCTTCACAAATCTTTCAGAGTTTTGTGAACTATGCAATTTTGTCACTGATCACATTTTTATTCTTTCATAAAAGGGGTAAACCATAAGATTTCTTGACAGACAATATTTGAAATAAAATATGAAGTCCACGTTACCAAAGGCGGACAAATAATACAGGCTGGAATGAGTGTCTTTTCAAAATACTCCAAGCTTCCTTTTGACATTCAAGCAATTCAGTAAGGAGGGAAAAGAAATTGAATTTAGCTGATGCAAATGAAATTAAAACTAAATTGGTTGTCACATCACACTGATGTTAACTATGTAAATGTTTTCTGTTTATGAAACTACAGTTAAGTGTATAATGCTACAAAAATAAGAATATTTTCATGTTCGTTTAAAATAGAAATTAAAAGGACAGATTATGAAATTGTTTAAAATCCTTGCCACTTACCCATGTAAAATTTAAAGAACTGTGAATCACGAAAACTGTACCCATAGAGTATTGAAATAAACATATACATATATACACGTCAATTCACAAGCCTGCTTTTCTGGCCAGGCAGTATCCCATTACATCATTGCTTCAAATGCATTCATTCTCTTCAATATTGTTGGCTGTTTCAGGTTAACTACCAAAATCATTTGCCTGAGAAGCGAGATTTAATTGTCTTACAACTACCTCTGTGAGGTACAATAAGGATTACAAGTACCCATTGATTATACTATTGGGTAGAATAAGGGACTCTTATTCTAGCATTTCTCATTCATTTTGTCATTGCTTTCTCTTTGAAAGAGACCAAATGGGTCCCAGCAGGTGAAAGCAAAGAAACCTGAAAAGCCCCCTTTGATGAATGACAATACCACAACCACCCTCCCCCCCCCATTTTTGGAGATTATAAAACCTTATTAAATCATGCCCTGTTAGATATTGATTGAGAGGGAGCTAAACTAAAACCAACAATAGCAGCGTGGATAAGAGAACGCTGCTTTCATCAATGAGCACTAAACACAGCTAAACTTTCCAATCCTTTTTTTTGGGGGGGGGCTTTTTTTTTTTTACTATTTACTTTTGTTTAAAGCATTATCCTAGAAAGTCATACAATTATAGCTGCTTTGTCAGTCAAGAATAGATCGTAGTTGTCTAGCACTTCATCTTTTTGAATGTAGCAGTGTATTACTCAAACAATATTATACTTGGTTAAGATTCAGGATTATTATTATGATTATTGGGGGGTACAATTCTGAGTAATTATCATAATTATTCTTGACTCTTGGACCCCTTTGATGACAAGGCTGCTTTAAAGTAAACTACTTGGACGTAACAACCCAAGATATTTGAAAAGAGACTGCTGCCAGAATCAGAGTTGAAAACTCACCCATATTTTAAGGCTATCTTGATTATCAGGCTGTTTGCGTTCCCGGGCTGTCTTTTTTGCCATCTGTGAGTGCCACAGCAAACAACCGCTTTATGACAATTACCTCAGTATAACTTGAATATGTCTGCTTTAGGGGAGACTTCTGGAATAAGACTCTGTGCTAATTAACTGTCAGCCTTCTTAAAAAATTATTATTATAAATCAGCAGACTGCATTTTAGAAAGACACTCCACCAAAAAATTCCCAAGCAAAAGTTAACTTATGTGCTAGACTGCAACTTCTACACCTTCTTTTCAGGTCTCATTCTGAGTAAATCTGTTTACTTTAAATACTTCTTATGTTATAAAGGTTTTCATTTTTCTTGCCAGTTGACTACAGGTAATACCATTTTGCTCCTCCCTCTCCACAGCTACTTGATTCAATAACTTTGCCCCCTAAAAAGAAAAGAAAAGAGAGATAAAGAAGAAGGAAAGACTTCGAGAAAATAAATAAATAATAAAAAAAAAAAGAAGAAAAAGGAAAGAGGGAGGGAATGAAGATGAAAAAAGAAAAAAATATTCAGGTATAAAAATGATATTTTTTGTACTAGAAATGGTTTTTAAAAGGCAGTTAGTGTCACTATTGAAAACAATAATAATGAAAAGGACTAGATGCTAAAATTATTAGTTTAATATCGATGATAAATAATTTCCAGTTTGGAGAAATAATTATTTGTAGAAATAGCATGATATACAATGAAAATGATATTTGAAGAAAGCTCTATCAACTATAGAAATCAAGGCTTATACAAAATAAAAACAGAAATTTAAATATCAAATTTATCTCAGTGAACTCTTTTCTGCTTAATGGATTAAAATGGTATTACCCACTTGAAAATAAAACATTAATATTTCTTTTAAAAAATAAAATGTAGGAATCAATGCAAATGGTCTTATTTCTCATAATCTCTGAATTATGATTCTCTAAAATATACACAAGATATAGTAACATATTATACACAAGATATAATAAAAACAGTACAATATTACTTCATATTTAGGTAAAATTTTATTTCTTCATATTATATAATTTATCACATAGTCTTTAAATTTTAAATTACATTTATTTATATACATTTATTACATTTAGTTCTTATTGTTAAATTATAAAAAAACTTACACCACATCTTGTTGTTAATCAATATTTTCCATTCGTGGGGTCTCTTAGGTTTGTTAGCTTAAACTTTGAAATTAGGCATTACATTCTTTTAACATTTTTAAAGATTTGTCGAGTATTGTAATTTATAAATTTGGAGTTTTTATATTTATTTCTATACCTTTCTAATGCTATCATCTAAATGAAAATTAAAACATATTATTTGATGCCAAGGACTTAAATTAATGTATATAGTTATTATTTTAAAACACTGAATGGAAGAGTTAATTAAGAAAAAAGTTGCCAAGCTATGTGTTGGATGACAGTTTCCTTTTAAAGTATGATTATGTGCATATGTTTTTATAAATGCTGCCAGTGCAAAAGCTTTAAATTTTCATATGGTAGCTGATACAGATAATTAATGACAAAATCTTTTGCTAATTTTATTTTCATTAAATTTTTTTCAAGTGAGTGTTACTTGTTAACTTTTTATATTGATTTTATATCTTTATATATTTATAACTTTATATACTGATGTTGATATTTATAACTATATATTGATTTTATGTATATTTTATATTGATAAGTTTGCTTCCTTTACTGATTTGTGTTTCCTAAAAGAAACCTGAAAAGTATTCCTTTAATATGTGATACATTTAAAAATCCAATCAGCAGTTGCCAATTTTATACTGCCCTCTATCTTAGGCAAGTAGCTAGAATATAAAATAACTGACCACTTAAGTTGCAATAATAATATTTTTAATGTCTAAAAGGACATTTTCTATTTTCTCTTTTAAAATGCAACAATTTAACTCTTCAAGTTGTCTGGAAACATTATATTGAAATAATTCTATTTAATAATAAGCCACTGTAGTAACGAAATTTCAAAATTTTCTTCAGTACCCTTCTATAAGTGAGCGTAACTAACAATACCCAAGTATTTCAAATATATTCATACTGTTATATAGTTGGAGGCGCCTTTCCTGAATGCTTTCTTTTATATCACATTTAAAGATTACAAACAAGTTAGAAATTATTTTGGCTTCAACACTAAAATATAATAGTATTAATCACTATCACTTTCCTTACAATTGAAATTTAATTCTGTTTTACCTTTTTATTATTATTTTATGATCAAACTGAATACAATATAATCTCTTAGCAAGTTTCATGATCTCTGACCAGGATTACATATGTTTATATATTTATAAACAATTAACCAACCTACGCAAATTGTTACTTATTTAGCACTTTCAACCATGTACAAAATTATTTCAATCAATTTATATTATCGATATAATTTTAGTTTGGTGTCAGATGCCTGAGAATGTTTAAGACAATGTTCTTCCCAGGCAGAAAAACTAGCGCTTTGTATATGTATCACAATAATTTTGTAAGTTGGTCATTGGAGAGGCTTTGGAAGAGACCAGAGAAAAAGTTTGAGAAGTAAAGTCAAATAGACGTTAAAAAGTGCTACATATTTCACCTAACTACATCAATTTTTTTTAATTATTGAAAATATGAAAAGCAGCCTATTTTATAAAAATTTATTCTCCATGCCTTATCTCAGGATTTTTTTTCTTAATGACTAATTTATCAAAGTGTTAAAGAAAATAGGTTTTTCTCTAGTATCTTCCAAAGCCTCTCCAATGACCAACTTGCAAAATTATAGTGATACATCCACAAAGTGCTAGTTTTTTCTGCCTGGGAAGAATGTTATCTTAAACATTCTCATGCATCTGACACCAAACTAAAAACTGAATAATTGTTTCAAATATAATAACAATGCCAAAAATATTCTAAATGTTATTAACATCTAGTCCACAGAATAGCTTCTGTTGCATTAAATATGATTCCTCCCTAGTGCTGTGTGTTATATTCATGTTATTTTAGGGAAGGACAGAGAAGAGGAAGAGCTTATTATTAGTTCTAATATTGTTATTGAGAGACATTCTATTCCAAAGAAATAGATATTGGATTTTTAAAAAGGAGTTGGTAGTAGCATTTTAATCATCTCTTTTTAGACACATTCAACTTGTAATGTTTATTTGTGGAAGACTCATTGGAACAAATTTTGCATTTGAAATATTTTGAAAATATTTTAATTGTCATTTTTGAAGTTGGTTAAGTATCCAATATAGCACTTTTGAGTTGAGGGTTCTTCTCTTTCAGAACCTTACTTTTATCTAAACTCTATTTTTGAATGATTTAATAAAATTTAATTTCCCAGGACAGGAGATTTTATAATAGTTCATTTAGAACTTTGTAAAATTTCAAGATTGCTTGACTTTCTCCCTGGAGTTTTCACATGAAAATGTTTGGATATACTTTTGCTAAGATTCCTTGAGGTGAAAATAGTAGGACTCTTCAGTTTCAGTGGAATGTCCAAAAGATGTCTGTGTATAGAAGCTAAAGGCTTTCTTTTGACCTGATAAGGCCTTCTGGATCTTGCTCAGCCCATAGTCACAGAGCACATGCGTTGATTTTCTCCTTCAGGATAAATATAAACATCTGTTAAGACACTTCTGAGATGCCCAGCTACTTAGAGGAAAAGTTTGAGAAGTAAAGTCAAATTGCCTTACATTTAGTCTATAATTAAAGTCTATGTCTCACTGGGGATTTTATAGGAAAGTCGGATTTTATAGATTTTTAGTAGGAAAGTCATAGGAACATTCTTCTAATGTCTCTTTTTACAAAGTTATTGACCATGAAGAAAGGAGACATTTTGGATGGAGTTTTTTTTCATCATACAGTTAGTATATTGTGTTTTATTTGTATATTATTAATATATCATGGCTTAGAACTTAGAAATTAGTTCTTCCAACTTCGCTTCTTAAGCAGAGAGTTTTTTTAGTGAATTCCTCCTCCAAATTTGCCTTCAGTACATTGGGTCATATATCTTTTGCTTTGAATAAGAATCTAATGATGTATCTTTTTAATAGTTCAGGAAAAAACCCTATGAAACTTCATTTCTGATTACTGTTAATTCATAGCTTTCTGTGGCACATTTGGTTCAGTAAAAGAATGCTGGGTGGTTTGAGAAAATGTTCAACCGCAAAATAAGATAGATATTATCTTTCCAAAATAAGACAGATCTTTGCTTTTCTAAAATGCTGAAATAAAAGGCACACTTACTTGGTGAGTAAGACAAAATTTGAGGATAAAACGTGCAAATGTGGAGACGTGTTTTCCTCAGAATATTGACTGTATCCTGAAGGGCATCCAGGGTGGTTCTCTGCAGCTTGCAGCTGACTCTTTATCTACTTTCTTGTGCTGTTTTCTTCTGCTACTAAGTAGAAAATCATTTCTTATGCTTCTTAAAGGTCTGGCTTTACAATTTTCTTGTCTCCCCACTTTAGATTTTCTTCATTTTGTTTGTCTTAGTCATTTCAATTTTTTAATTTGTTTGTTTTCACAATAGTTTAACAACTGCTAAGGATCGCGGTATTAAAATTGGTTTGTTGCACTGTATATAGGTATTGAATTTGTTCTTAGAGCCCTGGGTTGGACTGTCTTTCTAACTCCATAATCCCAAAGTTATGATTTGTAGCACAGTCAGAGATCTCCAGCTCCAACATGTAACATCTGTGATTAACTCTTGACTTTTTCCACATGGTAGAGACTCAATATTGCTTTCTTCATAGGCATAGACTTAAAATTTGTGGACGGCAGAGATCCTTTCATTTGCCTTTCCTCTTAATAACCTCTTATGTCTAATGAAATTTGGTTTGGTGTAAAGTAGATGTTAGAGAACTTTACTGGCATTCTTGTCTGCCATTAATACTTTCTATGAAGTGAAACTTGTACAGTCTATGAAGGAAGCCATTAAGAGATGCCAGTCGGAACGAAGACAGTTTTTTTGCAGAGGCACCCCTTCCTTTGCTCACCATCAGGGTGCTTCTGAGCATATTTCTCATCCCCAGGCCCCCCAGGCAATCTTTCCTGTCTCAGGAGAGGAGTCATTTGGCTTGGCCTTTTCTATCTGGTGTGGTTAATGAGGCCAGACTGGACCGGGAGGCAGAGAGGACTGGATTTTTAAAGCTTTAGACTATCTTTCTGGGATACCATATTCTCCCCTACTAGCTCTGACCTTCTATTTTGGTTCGATCAAATGACTTCTGTCTTATTTCCTCTGGGCCACCATCTCTGACATTCCCCATAATGTAATTCTTCCAGAATGTAACCTTTCCTTGCTCACATTAATGTCCCCTGGCACTGAAATCAGTCTTTGAACAGGTATTGTGATCTACTACATGTAAATGGACTGCATACATTTCCAGATCAATAAATACCAAGGTACAGAATTTCCTGACACGCATCTGACCTGCCCTTGAAACTACACTCATCTGCTGTTGAGTTCCCCATTCCCAGGCTCCATTCATTAAAAGAGACCCTTTGCAACTTCATAGCAGACCTCCTGGCTCTGGACCACATCCTTCAGAGAAAGTGGCTTCCCAGTTTCTGTCTGAGTCATGACAGCCTTACCTACTTAGATGATAAGCTGTTAGTTGCTTGTGCTTCTATTAGAGCTAAATATAGAAGTTAAAGAACGTAGAACTTAGACAATTCTGATTGCACATCCATCTCAACCAAGGAACAGGCAGAGTGGTAGCAAGAGCCTCAGTGAGTGAAAGTTGACTGGCTGTCTTAAAAGAATGATCCTACTACCATAATCATAGAGACAGATTTGAAAATTATTACCAAATACCTTTTCTTTACTTCTAAACACGTTGCAGCAGTTCTGAGCAACACAAATGGCTGGCTTTTTGTCTTCATATACCTCTCTGGCTGGATATATAAAAGGGTTATTGAAAATTGGGTGTTTTTTTAAAAAAATAAATAAGGTGAAAAACACATTTTTATATGCCAATCATTGATTATGTTACCAATAATAATTTTAAGCACCTGGATATTTGAAAGCAATTTACATCACACTGGTGCTTTTCTGGAGAAGCATTTACCATCTGCATAATTTAGGATGATATTTCCCATTAATACCTAGTTCATATCTAGGGTATGTAACAAGAATAAAAAAGATGTTGCTTATGAAAGGCCTGTTTCTTGACAGTATATGAATAGTGTAACTGTTAACTTTGTGCTCTATTGAAATGATCAATAGACAGCCAACTTTTTTCTACTTACAATTGCCAACAACGAAAATGATGGACATTATTATTTCTGTTTGAAAACAAAATATATTTCTGCAGTTCTCTGATTCTGTTTCCTTCATGCCATCTAATGAATGCTTCCAATTACAATACATAAAAAAGACCATTTCATATCTTATGTTTTTCAAATAAAGTTTCCATTTGATCCGATCTGGATCTTTGCAAGAAAATACAGATGTTGGGGGTATTTTTCCATGGAGGACAATGTCTTTTTGAAGTACAGGCTTCAAAGCAATTTTGTGTGATATAGAAAATTCTTATATCAAAGAGCAAGCTATTAATGACTGAAACAAGTTTTCCTGACTAAATGCTAATTACACTTGATTCTCCATACCAGTGAAAGCTACCTGAACTTAAGTTTGCACCCATCACTGTTTATCCTGTGCAAATTCACAGCACATTCTGTCACATCAGTTTAATAAATATTTTCCAAAATGGTGAACTAACAGCAGTGTTTGTTTTGTACCCACCAGAATCATGCTTATTCCCTATATCATTACCTTTCTCCAAATAATCTTCAACAAGAAACCTCTGGTGAAGAAAAGAGCTAAAGTGCCATCTGCTTTGGCTCCCAGCTAATTTGTTTCTTTGGAGTTTACAGTTTGGCCCAGGAATGTGTTTGGTTTATAATGTTCTCTTTTGCAAAGCAAGAGGGTGCCCATATCCATTGTAACTTCTCTGGCACTCATATTCCAAATGACACCAGCTAGCGGGGGGTCATCACAGCAACTTACCAAGTCCAACAGTTGTCATGATGTGCTCAAGTTCATCCTGCAGCTTCAAGTCAATTCACCCTTTCCTCAGGAGTTAAAAAAGAGAGAGAAAGAGAGAAAAGAAAGCAGAATTCCTTTTCCTTGAATTACTCATGCCGAAATAGAAAGTTAAGAACAAGTGAGGCTTCTAGGATCATGCTGTGATTTAAGAAAAGGAAATGGTTTCCCGCAGGAAAATCACATAGTGTTGTGTTTTCACATTGCATGTTAGAAAACAAAAAAGCTAGATTTTTTTAAAGAGGCAAATAGGAGGGTGAAGGGATAAGCTATAGTTTCTATTCTCTAGACCCTTTACAGAGAAAAGAGATGTGTGTGGTTTTGTGAATGTTAATGTCTATTTGCAGCTTATTCCCAGTGGCACTTACAAAGACACCTCTAGTTTTTGTATTTCATTTCTTATTTCTGTCCAGAAACTAAACTAATTTGTTATTAACTATATCTCAGAATATTGTATTAGTTTGTTGTAAATTCTGTGAAGTATAGTTTTCAAGTTTGGAAATTTGAATTCATTTTTGAAAAATTTTGTAAAATGCAATTATCAAATATAATTATTTAATATATTTGTTTTTGAAGGTTAATGGTATACAGAAAAAAAATGTTTTCTATATATTTTTATCAGTCATTAACATAGATGCCATGCTGTGATTTTTTCCTTTATTACTTTCCTTAAATAGACATTCCAAAGAAATGTTATGTGAATCAGTCTAAAGCCTTCTTACTTGTTCCATAATTAAATAATGCCATTTTTAAAGAGAGGAAAAAAAAAAACCTTTAAAAAGAGTTTGTTCTTAAGGGGAGAAAAATCCTTCATTTGAACAAAAAAAAGTAATCAATGCAAAAAAATGGTAGTTTGAAATTTTATTATATGGACGATTGTTCAAATTTTACATTTAATGTTCTTATTGTAAAATGGCTTTTTTCACTGATTTACTTTGAGATCCTGATTAAAACATAGCCTGTTTTATTTTCCTAATTTCTAAATAAAGACAATACTTGCTATGCATGATTATTTTGAGAAATTAAGTGTTAATGGTGTTAAATTATTTTAAATAAAATAAAGCTGTTCTCTGAAATAAAGATATTCAAATATCAGTTGTTCTGTACTTGACATCATGCTTTTGTCTTATCTTCCAATTAATTGGTCTGTTTTTCATAAAAATTGAGTTCATGGTGATTTTCTGACTGCAAATATTTGTTATTTAGTTATTTAATATAATGGAAATGCCTGGTTAGTATTAAACTTTTAGCCAACTTTACATTTTTACTTTAAATGTTTTTCCATTTTATTTATATCTTAAAAGTTCATTCAAAAATAACTATTTACAAATGTTTTAGGTAAGAGAAAAAACACAAGGAAAAAAATAGAAGGCAATGCTTTAAGAGGAATAGCTGGCCAACCTAATTCATGTGGCAGCTAGATACGTATTTTCTTTATCTCTCCTGTCCTATGTGCAAACCTGTCTTTTCAAACTCATTCTCATTTAACCTTGACCTGCCTTCCTTAAATCCTACAGATGACCAGCTATTCAGAAGTGGTTCTATGTTGATGCCTTCACCATTTAGTGGAAGATAAAAGCAGAACAGGAAGAAAACTAATAATCTCCATGATTAAAAAATAAGACTCCACCTCTCTCCGTGTCATCTAAATCGCATCAGCAACTCCCCACTCGCACTCCCCCATCTAGTCTTTCTGTCACGACTTTTCTGAGAAGTTATAAGAAAAGAGAGGGTATCTTCAAACAGAATGAGAAGATGAAGTAGAGTGGAGAATTAAGGCAAAGAATAGGAGGTAGTCTTCTGAGGAGTTTTTATTCATTTGAAATGTGGAGCGCAGAAGTAAGACATCCAAAAGAAGCATGAAGAGGTGGCTTCTCAGTGGTGGGTACTGAGGTCATAGAGGTTGGAGTTAGATTTCATGGTTTCTAAGCCTGGATTTACCACTGTAGCTCAGTGAGCAAATTATTTAACCTCACTTGTAAAATGGGGATAGGAATTGTCTTGCTTCAGATAGCTGTGAGGATTAAATGAGACAATCTATATAAAGCGTCTGTTAGAGACTCAGTAAATGCTGCTATTGTTATTGTACCTTCATCAAAGATGGCACAGATTGCAAAATTGTGATCTCAAATTATTATTTTCCCCCAAAGCCTAAGTAACTGGAGGAAGCTAGCTCCCAAAGTAAAAGCCAGTTTTGTCATGTTTCGGGGGTGATTTCATCCCCAAAGGCCACAGTAAACCAAGCCAGACATACTACGAGGGAAAAGTCACCACTTTCAAACTAAAGTAACAGTAGCAGCTGCCCAGTGACAGGAATTCTTATCCTGAGGTTCAGGGACTCCCTCACCCAGACCTTCAAGAAGTTTATGATTTCCCTATGGAGAGGAGCCTTCACTTCTAACTAATTTTCAGTGATGTCCAGAATGTTAATATATGTGCCTACCATCTTTATTTCAAATTAATTCAAAAAAGGATATTAACTGTGTAATCATATCTAATACCAATGCATGCATAATAATTGGTGTATACAACAGGGCTACTTTGGCCACATGCTGAGTTCCCACATTCCTTCTGGAAACCCAACACTCCTACTGGCCATATAAGTGCAGGTGATCTAGGTCTGGTCTGAATAGGGCTGATTTTAGAATATCCATTTTTCCCTCACATAACCCTTTCATCCAAGGCTTGATATGGCTCTCCCTTGCCCTAAGTATTCAAATCTACTTTTGCATTTTCATTGGTGGGCCAGCATCTACAGGCTTAGAGGGGCTTTTGATAAGTTTCCTGGATGAAAGAGTTTTGGCTTCTATATTGTACTGTGCTGGACTAAGTCTGGGGGGCTTAGGATTTCACATCAGACAAAGGCCAGATGCTCCAGCTATGAAAACTTCATGGCCAATGGGACTTGAGGCTAATCCCACCTCAGGTACAAGGAAATACTAGGCAGAAAACTCAAATGCATGATTGGACCACTTACCAAACCGCTAATTTAAGTTAATGTGTAATTATTCTCTGGGATTCAGAGAAAAGATTGCCCATGTGCCACCTGCTTTTGACCCTGCAGCCACTGTCATATAGTTCCCCAAGTGCTTCATGTTAAAGTCAGTCATATCCAAATTTGCGTTTTACAATTATTTGCATTTAGTGCTTCAAAAATTCTATTTTGTAAGCTATTTGATATCCAAGAATCCTTAGAATCTTTGCTATAATCTCTTCAAAGCCATTTTCCCTCTAAAATAAGGATCTTCTCTTTTTCTTTTATTTTGCTTTTCAAAAAAAAAAAAAAAAAAGATTTGAAAAGAAATTAAACTCCCACATGGCTATAATCCAAGAAATTTAAAGAAATTCTGCATATAGTAAAATTCATTTTTACCATTACTGATAATCACCATGTTAAATTTAACAGTGAACGTGGTGCTTAAACTGGTAACATATGTTCTTAAATAACTTTTTGGTATAGCTTATGTTTTTATGCAGCAAGCTATAAAGGTATTGATTTTAAAAGATTTTCATGTTTTAATAATATATATCTGAGCTATTAATATTATATATTTTGTGGATATTACCTATAATAAACATATATACATGTAAAAGTATTCTCTTGAATATGTATATTTTTTAAAATACAGTGGAGTCTCATTAAAAATTAAAAGAAATATATAATATCTGAGATAGAACAGAGTGTGACATGTGAAAACTATTTCCTGAGCTCTTGTTTATATATTAAAAACATAAAATAAGAACAAAGTAAGACTACTCATTTCAATTTCATTTACTACCCGAATGGCCACAAATATATCGCTATTTTTCCATTTACCTTCACTGATCTACCTTCAGACACACTGTCTGAAACTAGAGCAATTTTATTATTGAGGGAGTGGTTTGAGGGATCTGCGACTTTTCTATAACTAGGTGAATTATGATATTTGTATTTTTAAAAAAATAAAAAGTTATAGTTAATTCTCGTTTCCATTTTTGTTATTAATAGTGCTTGATGCAGGAAGCACTGTACTACACTCAAGTTATTTTCTCATACAAGTCTTCAGCCCCTACTGTTTTGTCTGTTCTATCAGCTAATTAAATACATGAACCTGTGAGGAAGCCACCATTACATCCATCCTGCTTACAGGGACGGTTTCTCCATAGGTCCGATGTTGAATGTGTTGAAAGTGCACAGAACAACCTCCTCAGGAAGGAAAAGACATCTACTCACAAGCTACCAACCCACAATCGTGATGGCTTCAAGCTGAACACTGGTGTTTAATCATTGACCACAAACATCTGTGGGGAAAAAGCTTGGACTTTATAGATTAGGTTAAATAATCCAATAAAATACTACATTGCATACACCTTTTAAAGTGGGAATTGGTTGGGGGGTGGGGGGGAGCACCTGTGACTCAGTCAGTAGGGTGCTGGCCCGATATACTGAGGGTGGTGGGTTCGAACCCAGCCCAGGCCAAACTGCAACAACAAGAAAAAAAAATAGCTGGGTGTTGTGGCAGGCACCTGTAGTCCCAGCTACTCAGGAGGCTGAGGCAAGAGAATCACTTAAGCTTAAGAGCTAGAGGTTGCTGTTAGCTGTGACACCACAGCACTCTACCGAAGGCGGCAAAGTGAAACTCTGTCAAAAAAAAAAAAAAAAAAGTGGGAACTGGCACCCAATAATCCAACAAAATACTACATTGCATACGTTTTTAGGTACCTTCTGTGCCAAATACAGACAGTGCCTAAAAAATGCATACACATTTTAAGAAAGAAAAACCCTATTAAAATTGTAATACTCAATATATAGCAATAACAAAAGATGAATACAAGTCAAGCACCTCCTGTAACTTAGAAATCAAATGTGACTCAAGTATTACAGTTTTAATACAGTTTTTTCCCCTTTTAAAAAATGTATATACATCTTTTAAGCACCCTCTGTATATACACATAGACATTTATGAATACACACATATATACACACATATACATACACATATATATTCAAATCATTTAACACAAAAATATTTGTTTTTTATGTCTTTCAAAAAAATGAATGTGGTTAGTTCCATGTTCTAACAATCATGTCCTTTCTTGCTCTACTATTTAAATCAATCTGTCTGTTTTCAGGTGTAATAGCTAAAGTATAATTAGTACATATGTACAAAAATATTTACTGTATGCTATAAATATAATTAATTATATTAAGTGCATAGAATTTTTTTGTATGCCATAGATCACTTTTTATTTCAACAAATGGTACTGCACAAACTTTAGTAAACTAAATGGTATTTGACTTATCACTGAAAAATAATTGAATAAAAAAAAGACCTAAGTAAATGGTGTGGTAAAAATATCTGACATTACTCTTATCAAAATCAAAGTTGTTTTGAAAATAAAACTCATTTTAGTTTTTGTAGCTAATTCAGTTATTTTCTCACCTTTATTTCAATTAAAAAAAAAAACACTTTCATCCTACAATTTATACACATATACAGTTTTCAAAGTAAGTGCCCCTTCGATACCTCAATTCCATCAGATGATTTTTTTTTTTCTGTTAATTAAATAGCTTCATTTTTGGACATAGAACAATTGATTCTGTGTGTCAATAACCAAACTAAAGAGTACATTTGTATGTAGTACTATACAATGTCACAAATTTGGAAGGTGCCTGGGGGGTTAATATAATAGGTAAAATTAATCTTGTTGATACAATAAATCTATCATTGAAAATTGAAAGCATACAATATTATGCTTGGGATCGTTGAACATCAGATCTACATATTTTTTCCATAATAACTTATTGTCTAAGTTATGGACCCCGAATATACTTAAATATAGGTTGCAAAACCTTTATATGTGAAGCAAAGAGTGAATCTTTCATTTGTTTGTGTAAGATGTAGCTGAGGTACTGCTACGGTGTTTTAAGTTTTGAGTTTTCTTTTTCAAATTGTTGGACATTTGGGAAATGCACTGTTCTTTTCTATTGAGATTCCTGTCATGTCTTAGGCAAAGTTGTGAACTACACCTTCTAAAATCTTAATACATTCTAGAGGGGTGGTTATTAATGCATAAAATCATCCCCCAGACGTACATATTATGGGACAATCATAAAGAAATAAAGGGATCTCATTGTTTGTACTAAATTTTACAGTGGATACTTTTACCGTTAGACAGTTTTACCTTCAGGCTTGATCTGATTTTTAGGTGATCATGAGATTTTCCCACTTCCATTACTGACCTATATTACCTGGTACATTATCAGAATAAAGTATAGCTTGACTAGAGTCTGTTAATAGAAACCTAATGCTCCCATGTGAGCTTTTTGAGACTTACACCTTAAGTTCACCTGAGGCACTTTTGCAGAATTATAACTTAAGATAGCTAGCAAGAACCTAGATTCCTAAGTATGTGTTAGAACAAATAGATATTTTCTAATACTGATATTCCCATATCTGCTATTATCTGTGTCTTGGTTCCACCCAAGGAAATAAAAAGAAATAGAACAAGTTAAAAGTTCTTAGGTACCTAGAAAAAAGAATCACTTGGGTTCTCACAATATTATGAAGAAATCTTCCAAGCAGAACACCCCCTATGACTCACTTTCTTGAAGAAGATTCTCTACAGGGACTCCTGTAGTTAAACTCAAGCCCACTTCCTAGTTTTCCTCATGTGCCTATTTTCCACTCTGATTCTAACCCCCAATTACTTACATTTACATCTGTTAATAGAAAACTTCTAATTTTCTAAATTCTTAGTTGTTTAACTGTCATTGGACTCTACTCTGGGTTGAGGAAACAGGAAATTCCAGAGATTAGATGCAGGTTATTGGCTGTCTAAAGATAAATAGCAAATTATACTTTGTGTACATGTATTACTTGTTTCAAGAAAAATCTATTTTGTTTAATATTTATAAGTTTTAAGCATTTATTGTATGTAACCACTGAGTTACATTCTTTGAATATATTATTTCATTGAGTTCATAACAACTGAGGCACAGAATAACCATTTCCCTCATTTTACAGGGGAAAATTGAGCCCCTAAATTTGATCTATGACTCACCCCAGTAGAAGTGGGGCATTGGTGAAAATGTAATTTCTTAGTGTGTAAACCAGTTCTTCAGTTAATTTTGATACATATAAGTAACATTAATTTGATGAACTTTAAATATAATTGCTTATTAATATATGTTTACACATACCTTTATAACAATTGAAACACATAGTTATAGTGACTTGTATTATCACTATTGAAATGTAATATAAATACAAGGTCTGACAATTAAGTTTGCAAACTCCTCCTAGTAAAAGTACTACATACCTCATTGCTGCATATCACTACAGTTACCTTATAAGTTCTCCCTTTTGCCATCTGGTGACCACAGTGATATTCAGCAATGAGTTATGTAGCACATTTTCTAGGATGAGTTTGCAAACTTAATTTTCAGACCTCTTATGGCTCTGAAGGCTATTCCAGAAAAAGAGTTTCAAAATTGCTTTGAAGGGTGGACTAGGTGCTAGCATCAGTACATAGCTTCCCAAAGGGGAGTACTTCAAAGGCAATTGTAGTTACATCCAAAGGGGTAGGTAGCACTTTTTCTAGGATGCATTCATGAACTTAATTGTCTGACCCTGTAGTTTTCATCTTGTGATCTCTTAAAGCCAAGGCCTAGTTGTGTATGATTTAATATTTTCCTTAAGAAAATCGATGATACCAGTGATGATTTGATTCATAAACATTCTATGAGGTTAAGAGGCCTCACTAAGATTTTTTGTGGCAGAAACAAGAATATTTTTAACCAAAATAATATGTCTGATCTAATTTCTGTGGAATCTCTTATATTTCAGATACTGTACTACATCCCATGAATAAAATATAGTTCAGAACAATCCTTGAGAAAAGCAATTTGAGCCCAGAGGACTCCCCGAGTTGAAGATTTATTGCTGACAATCTGGGAAGACAAAGGAGGCTAGATTAGGCAGGGAAGAATATTAGAGAGGAGAAAAGTTCTCAGAGTAATTTATCCAAAAATCTATACAGGGATCCCCTTCACCATGCACCTGAGTACGTATCACTACATGCATGTAGAGAAACCACTTAAGACCAAGAAAAGAAACAACTAAAAGGATTAGAGGAAGCAGTATTCAGCACTAGAACTACTGCTTATTCTACCAGTCAACTTTATACTTCATGAGGCATTGAGTAGAAGGACTTGCCTCAGTACCAGGGAATAAAAAGCACTAAACTAATTGGAGCTCCAATTTTGCCAAACAAATGTTATAAGCAAGATCCAAAGGTCCAAAATGGCTCCGTCTAACTTAACTGCATGCAATAACAAAGTTCAAGCATATTTATAGCAATAAAAAAATCCAACATTGAACAAGGTAAAATTCACAATATCTGGATCTGATAAAAAAAAAAACCCAACAAACTTCCAGACATGTAAAAAATAGACAAATATAATTCATAATAAGGAGAAAATGAATAGATCAAAACTGACCAGGCACTGGAACCGAAGTTAGAGTTACCAGACAAGGACGTTAAATGGTTGTTACAACTGTATTCCATATGTTCAATACCTAGAGAAAAACCTAGCAAGCACAGTATAGACATGGAAGATAGGAAAAAAGAACCAACCAAACGGAACTTACAGAAATGAAAATTATAACATGTGCAGTGAAAAAATACACTGGTTAGAGGACTAGCAGATCACATTTTGCAGAAGGAAAAATTAGAGAGCTTGAAGACAGCAATAGAAATCATCTAAAAGGAAACAAGGAGAGGACTCCCCACATACACACCCAAATTTAACAGATCTTCACTGGCCTTCAGGAAAAATAAAGCAGTATAATAAACATGTGATTGGGGTACTTAAAGGAAGGGAGGGAAATAAAAAAAATAATGAAAGAATCGATAGTCAAAGATGTTCCAAATTTGGTGAAAACTATGAGCCCACAGGTTTAATAATCTCAATGAACCCCAAGCACAAGAAACATGAAGAAAACTACACCAAGGCACATATTGAACTGCTGAAAATCATTGATAAAGATACAAAAAGCTATATGTTATACATTGAAGAATAAACAGGAAGATGACAGATTTCTTATCAGAAACAAGACAAGAAAGGGAGTGGAGCAAGATCTTTAAAGTGCTGAAAGAATAATAATAATAAAAAAAAATCTAGAATTCTATGCTCAGTAAAGCAATCTCTAAAAAAGATTTTAAAAGAATGTTTTCAGACTGTTTTCAAGCTGAAAAAATTTATGATCCCTAAATACACTACAAAATATGTTAAAGATAATCTTTCAGAGAAAAATATAAAACCTCAAAAATAAAACTATAAGAAGAAATGAACTAATTCATAATTATATCTAGAGATTTGGATATCCCTGTCTTAATAATTGTAGGATAAGTAGATGGAAAATCAATACTGATTTAGAAGACTTGAAAAACACTATCAATCAACTTGACCTAATACATATTTATCAAACACTCCACTCAACAATGGCAGAATACACATTTTTTTCAAATGAACACAGACATTTACTGAAATAGATCATTTTCTGGGCCATAAAACAAGTCTCAACAAATGTAAAAGACTTTGAATCAAACTGTGTTCTGTGTGACCCCAGGGGAACTACATTAGATATCAGTAACTGAAAGTGTCTATAAAGTCACCAATACTTAAAAATTAAATAACACTCTTTTAAGAAAATTATGGATCAGAAACACAAATGAAAAAAAAAAATGAACATTTCTAACTAAATGAAAATGGAAACACACCAGATCAAAATTTGTTGAACACAGCTAAACAGTACTTGCATCAGGAGTTGAAGGAAATGACAAACTAGGCCCATGGGCCAAGTCCAACCCACCTGCTATTTTTGCTAGTAAAGTTCTTTTGAAACGTAGCCACATTAACTTTTTGCATATCCTCTATGGCTGCTTTGCGCAACCATGACAGAGTTGAGTAATTATAACTGAGACTCTAGAGTCTTCAATATCTACAGTATTTACCATTGGTTTTTACAGAAGAGGTGTCCTAATCCCTGATTTAGAAGAATCTATAACATAATATCTTTATTAGAAAAGGAAAATGTCTCAAATCAATGACCTTGGTTTGAAGCATAAGAAACTAGAAGAACAAATAAATCTCAAAGTTAGCAGCAGAAACAAACTTTTAAAAGATCAGAGAGGAAATTAGTGAAATAGAAAACCCTAAAGAACAGAAATAAATCAAAGGCACTAAAATCTGGTTCTATGAGCAGATGAATAAGATCTATAAGTCTCTACCCAGACTTTCAGAAGACAAAGGAAAAAGATCCAAATTACCAAGATTGTGCACTGTACAGGTGCTATCACTATGGCTACTAAAAACAATAATAAGAGAATATTTTAAACAACTTAGATTAAATGAATAAATCCCTTCAAAGCCACAGACTCCCAAAGGTCACTAAAAAAAAAAATAATAATAATAATAAGTAAACTGAATAATGTGATGTCTAGAGAAGACATTTAATTTATAGTTAAAAGTATTCCTACAAAGGAAACTACAAACCGAAATGACTTTAGTGTTGGAGTCTACCAAATTTCTCATGAATTAGATATTTGTGTACTAATTATACACAAATTCTTCAAGCAAATTGAAGAAGGAATACTTTAATTAAGTCTAGCATTATTCTGATATCAAAACCAAAATAAGGCAAATCAAGAAAACTATAGACCAATAGTCTATACGTATGTGAAATGACATAGATTATATAGATGAAAAAATTCTTTTTTTTTTTTTTTTTTTGTTGCCCTCGGTGGAGTGCCATGGTGTCACAGCTCACAGCAACCTGAAACTCCTGGCCTTAAGTGATTCTCTTGGCTCAATTTCCCAAGTAGCTGGGACTACAGGCACCTGCCACAGTGCCCAGCTATTTTTTTTTTTTTTAGAGGCAAGATCTCGCTCTGACTCAGGGTGGTCTCCAACTTGTTAGCTCAGGCAATCCACCCGCCTCAGCCTCCCAGAGTGCTAGGATTACAGGTGTGAGCCACCACACCCAGCCCATGAAAAAATTCTAGTAAGCAGAGTGCAAGAGTATATAAAAAGAATATTAGTGTATCTTGGGATTGTAATGTTGGTATAATATTTTAAAATTAGTATAATTCACCATATTAACAAACAAAAGAGAAAATCTATATAATCTCTTCAAAAGTTGTGTAAAAAGCATAAATTCATTTCACAAAATCCAAATCCAACCTACTTTCCTTATGAAAACTCTTAGAGGACTGGGAATAGAAGGGAACTGCCTAACCTGATAGCAGGCATCTGCAAACAAACCACAGTACCATTAATGGTTAACAAAGAATGCTCTCCACTTTGAGAGGAGCATATCTGCTCTCCCCATTTTAATTCAAATTTTCACTGGAGATTATAGAAAGTGAAATAAAGAAAAAGGAAAAAGAGCAAAAACATACATATTGGAAAAGAAGAAGCATTCTTCCACAGATACTAAGATTGTCAGTGTAGAAAATGTGGTAGAAACTACAGAAAAGCAATTAGAACAAATAAGGAGTAAGTAAGGTTAGCATGATTTTTAGGCTTCAAGATCTGTAGGAAAAAAATCAATTATATTCTTACACAATCACAGTGAAGAATTAGAAATTGCAATTTAAAAATAATACCACATAATGTATAATAGCATTAAAATATCATACTATACTTAAGGATAAGCCTGACAATCTGTACAGGAACTGCACACAGAAAACTACAACATATTGCTGATGAAAATTAAAGAAAACAAATAAATGATGAGCTATACCAAGTTTATGCATCAGAAGACTTAGTATTATTAAATGTCAGACCTCCCCATATTAATACGCAGACTCAATTCAAACCAATCAAGACCTCAGAATGTTTTAATTTTTGTGAATATTTGCAAAGTGATTCAAACATATTTTTGGAGATTCAAAAAACCTCAAATACACAAAACAACTTGTTTTGCAATGGAAGAACAATGTTGAAGTAAGAACAAAAGAAAGAACAAAGTTGAATTAACACTACTTGATTTTCAGACTTATTATTATTGCAGGTTGTTAAGTATGAAATGCCTGATTTCCTTAAAGTACTATGTTTGGCAATTGATGTGTGTATCTCTGACATTTCAATAAGAAACTTATTGTTTGTTGTTGTTGTTGTGAAGATACATTCTTATTCTTTCAAACACACACTTTGGCTTGTGATTAACCTTCAAATTTCTTTTAGAGCAATATTTGTGAAACCATGATAAGTTAAAAATTCATGTTATCTAGTGCAATACAGACAGCTCAAAATGATGAAGTATTTGGGAAGGATGTGACTAATGAACCCACAGTATTTCAATGGCTTGAGAAATTCTATTCTGGTGATTTTAATCTTGAAAATAAGCTATGTGAGCAATCTGAGACCAAGGTGGATAATGATAAGCTGAAAGCTATAGTGGAAGTGAATTCATCTCAACCTAGGCGTGAATTAGCAGCAAGGTTTGACTTTATTATTCCAATAATATTGGACCCCTTGAAACAAATCACCAAGGTGAAGAATCTGGAAAGATAATTCTATATGAACTAAATGAGCATCAGAAGCCTCTCAAAGCTTACCTTGTTTTTGCTGTCATGACATAAAGGTGAACCATTTCTATACTGTATGTGTTACATATGATGGAAAATGGCTTCTTTTTGACAATTGTAACAACTTGGCACTATAGTTGGATAAAGACGAAGGGCTGAAACACAGTCCAAAGCCAAAATATCATCAAAAAGATCTAATGGTGTCTCTTTGGTGGTCCAGCTGCAGCTTCATGGATCCTGGTCCGTCAATTATAGTGGATGTCTACTGCAAGCGGTTAGATGAAATAATGAGGATGCTTGTGATTAAGCAGCCAAGATGGTCAATAGAGACAACTCAATCCTCTTGCAAGACAGTGCATGAACAATAATCTTTAAATAAAACTGGAAACTCCCTGTCATCCACCGTATTCACCAGACTTTGCACCAACTGACTGCCACTTCTTTCAGGCTTTGAACCACTTCTTTCAAGAAAAAAATATTCAATTCTCAACGAGCTGTGGAAAAGGCCTTTGGAAGTTTCATTACCACTCCCTGAGCTTCTTTGCTGCTGGCATGCACAAGCTACCGTTAAGATGGCAACACTCTGCTGATAGTTTAGGTGCATACTTTAATTGTACTGCTTCTTGTTTGAGACATAATAAACCAAACTATTGATTCAAAATCAGATAGTTCGTATTTAATGACACAGCTACAGGGCTAAGCTATAGCAATCAAGACAATGCGGTATCAGTGTAAAAAAAGATGAATTTATCAATGTAACATAACTGAGAATTAAGAAATAGATCCACATGTATACAGAAAACTAGTTTTTGATAAATGTGTAAAGGTAATTCAGTGAAAAAGGATAGTCTTTTCAAAAAATGATGCTAAAATAATTGCATATCTATATGTCAAAAAAGAAGACAAAAAGAATACTTATCTATTTATCACACCATTACAAAATAATTCAAAATGAATCACAGACCTAAATGTGAAACAAAGTAATAAAACTTTCAAAAGCATACTTAAGAGTAAAAAGGTTTCTTAGCTATGACAATAAAAACACAACTCAGAAAGCAACAAATTGATAAATTAGACCTTATTTAAATGTAAACTTCTGCTGTTTAAAAAATACTTAAAGAAGATGAAAAGATACGTCACAGTCTGAGAGAAAATACTTGGCAAATCAAATAAAGCAGTGGTCTCCAACCTTTTTGACACCAGGGACCAGTTTCATGGGAGACAATTTTTGACATGGACAATGGAGGGGAATGATTTTGATAAAAGTCTGCAAGTGATTTATTATGGTCTCTGTTCAGGTAAACCTCTCTGCTAATGATTATCTCTATTTGCACTCACTCCTCTGTGCCAGTATTGCCACCCCAACTCCATGTCAAGTCATTAGGCCTTAGATTCACATGAGGAACCCTCAACTACATCCCTCACATGCACAGTTTACAGGAGGGTTCACATTTCTATGAGAATCTAATCTAGCCACTTCTAGTTCCATGGGTGGTGGAGCACAAGCAGCTATAAATACAGGTGAGTATTCTTTTGCTCCTCACCCTCCACTCACCTACTTACCTCCTGTTTTTCAGCCTGTTCCCTAAAAGGCCTAGTACCACACACGTTCACACCTCAGGGGTTGGGGACTGCAGTGCTAAAGGACTTATGTACATCCAGAATAGATAAAGACTCAAAACTCATTAATAAGGCTGGGTATAGTGGCTCACACATAGAATCCTAGCACTCTGGGAGACCAAGGCAGGTGGATTGCTTGAGCTCAGAAGTTCAAGTCAGCCTGAGCAAAAGCGAGACCCCATCTCTAAATAACAGGCAGGTGTCATGTCAGGAACCTATAGTCCCAGTTACTCAGGAGGCTGAGGCAAGAGGATCACGTGAGCCCAAGAGTTTGAGGTTGCTGTGAGCTATGACACCACAGCACTCTAGCCCAAGGCAACAGAAAAAAAAAGAAAAGAAAGCAACTCAATTTTTAAAAACTTTACTAGGCAAAATTAAGTAATATTTATGTATGGCAAGACTAAGTATATGAGAAAAAGTGCAACATAATTATTCATTAGAGAAATGCCAATTAAAGCGATAGCAAGATACCACTACACAATTATTAGATCAACTGAAATTCAGGCTGATCATACTAAGTGTTGACAAGTATGTGAAAGAACTGTAACTTTCAGATATTGTTTCTTGGAATGTGAAATAGTACAACCACTTTGGAAAGTATTTTGACAGTTTTTGGAAAAATTAAAATACATCTACCATATGGACTAGCTATTTTACTCCTATGTATTTACCCCTCCAAAATGAACGCGTACATCTATACAAAGACTTATACATAAACACTCATGGCAGCTTTATTCATACCAGACAAAAGGTGGAAATGACCCAAATATTCATGAACAGGTGAGTGACTAATTGGGGTATATTCACATACTAGTACTCAGAAATAACAAAAGAATGAACTATTAAATGCAGCATTGATGAATATCAAAATAATTATGCTGAGTGAAAGGGCACGGATTCCTCTAAAGCACATATTGAATGATTCCACTTTTATAACATTTTTAACAATGCAAAATAATCTATGGTGATAGAAATCAGACTAGTACTTTGAGTATCCTCTAATTCCAGTAAGAGCAGCCCACATAACAAAATCCAAAAACTATAGATGTTGGTGTGGATGTGGAGAAAAGGGAACACTTTTGCACTGCTGGTAGGAATGCAAGATAATACGTTTCTTTTGCAAGGATGTTTGGAGAATGTTCAGGGAACTAAAAGTAGACCTGCCATTTGATCCTCCAATTCCTCTCCTAGGTATATATCCAAAAGACCAAAAATCACTTTATAATAAAGATATTTGCACCAGACTGTTCATTATAGCTCATTTCATAATTGCCAAGTCATGGAAGAAGCCCAAGTGCCCATTGACCCATGGATAGATTAACAAACTGTGGTATATGTATACCATGGAATATTATGTAGCCTTAAAAAAGATGGAGACTTTGCCTCTTTTCTGTTTACATGGATGGAGCTGGAACATATCCTACTTGGCAAAGTATCTCAAGAATGGAAGAAAAAGTATCCAATGTACTCAGTACTATTATGAAGCCAATTTACAATCACTCACTCTTTCATATGAAGATAGATCACAACTTATGGCCCAAGAGGGGGGTTTGGAGGGGAGGGGAGAGGTCAGATGGAGGGAGGGTGAATTGTGGGACCACACCTATGGTGCATTTGCAAGGGTACATGTCGGATCTATTAGGTATAGAGTATAAATGTCTTAACACAATAGTTAAGTAAAGGAGGTGAGGGATATATTAACTAGTGTGATGTAAGCATTCCAAATGGTATATGAAATCAGCACATTGTGCCCCATAAATGCATTAATATATACATGAAGAAAAAAAATAAAGTGAAATACTTATGAGAGAAAAAAAAAAAGAAGAAGAAATCAGACTATTGGTCTCCTGCAGATGGACTTTGGGAGAGGCTGACAAGGACAGGAGGGGTGGATGACAAAGGGGCTCCAGGAAACTTTTGGAGGTAATACATATGTTCATTACCTTGATTGCAGTAAAGATTTAATGGGTGTATACATGAATCAAAACTTATCAAATTGGGGCAGCGCCTGTGGCTCAAAGGAGTAGGGCGCCAGCCCCATATGCTGGAGGTGGCGGGTTCAAACCCAGCCCCAGCCAGAAACTGCAAAAAACAAAACAAAACAAAACAAACAACAAAAACTTATCAAATTGTACAATTTAAACATATGTCATTAACATATGCCACTTACGCTCCTATTAAAAGACACACATGCACACACACACACACACACACACACACACAGAGAGAGAGAAAGAAAAATTCCTGGCCTCCAAATGATCACAGGTAAATGTGATAAATGAACTCCTAAGTAGACACCCACAGTAATAGGTAGTAAAGTGGTTAGCACAGTGCACACTGCTATGGAGGGTAGAGGAGAGTGCTGCGTAAAACATCCAAGAACGCTTTCATAGACTATCTTGAGGAGTGTGAATGTAATCGTATCTTTATAAATGACACAAATTTCTCATATCCTGCTTCCTTCTGTCTAGGTCCGTCTTCACACCAATCCTTCCCAAGCTCAAATCCACTTCTACATTCTTTACTTTGTGGACTGTCTCCAACATAATTAGTGTGCAGTTTTCAAACAGTCAAATATCAGTTGATGTACACCAATTGAATTTGTTTAAAATAAAACATAGCTCATCTGAATTCAACGTTTCTAACAAAGAAACAAAAATACTCATTTATTTATTTATTTATTTATTTTTCAGAGGGATGATTATGTGAATAAACCCCTACTTTGGTCTATGGACTAGAAATCCTCATGGAGTAATTTGTTGCAACAGGATTGTAGGATCATTTAACCTTATTGTAGTGGATTTACAAGGTCTGACAGTTAAGTTCATGAACTTGCCACTGTGCTCTTACATTGGCAGCACCGTACATACAACTCAGTGAGGTTTCATAATATTGGTATATCAGTGTCTCCCAGCTGTGTTCGTGTCAGTGTGTAGCAGTGTCTTGCTGAGTGGTGTTTGTATGATTGTTGCCTGTTTTTGTATGCCATTGCAAGAATGTCAGAGCTTGAATTAGAGCAATGGACAAACATTAAATTTATTGTGGAAGTAAAATTAGAAGTAAAATATTAGTCCAAGTTTATGGGGATAATGCTATGAAGAAAATGGCAGTGTACAAATGGATTAAACTGTTTTCTGAGGGGTGAGAAAGCATCACTGATGAAGAAAGCTCACAGCAGTCATTAACCAGCAGAACTGATGAAAATATTGCAAAAAATCATCAAAATGCATGTTAAAATCATCAGCTGATTATGAGAAGCACAGCAGACCAAGTAAACATTGGTAGAAAAACAATTAGGAAAACCTTAAGTGAAAATCTTGGCCAACAACTCGTGGCTCTTGCATCATGTCAATGCACCAGCTCACACAACACTGTGAGGGAATTTGTAGCCAGTAAACAAATAATTATATTGAAATACTCTTCCCACTTCCCTGATTTGGCCCCCAGGGACTTTTTTCTTTACCTGAAGATAAAGGAAATACTGAAAGAAAGACATTTACATGGCATTCAGGTCATTAAGAGTAAGACAGCTTTGATGGCCATTTCAGAAAAAAGTTTCCAAAACTGTTTTGAAGAGTGAGCTAGGCTTATGAGGTGGTGCATAGCTTCCCAAGGGAAGGACTTCAAAGGTGATCATAGTGGTATTCAGCAATGAGGCATGTAGCATGTTTTCTAGGATGTGTTCCCAAATTTCGTTGTCAGACCTTGTCTATTACTATTGCTTTAGAAAGTAAGAGTGTGTCTGTAACCTGCTCAGTTTGGACCACAGGGAAAAACTGGTAAGTTCAATGGCAGAGAAGGGAGTGTACGCTGGGAGGTAGTGTATTCCAGCAGAGGTTGGGGAGATACTGGCGTAGGAGGTCAAAGATGAGAGTCTCCATTTTGCCAATATTTTGTCTGTACCTCACTTTCTTCTCTACGACTTATTTAAGAGTCAGATCCTATTGAAAAAACTTCATGATAGCCACATTCAACTTTATTGAAAAAGTTTAGGGATTTCAAGACTTTACTAGGCCAAAGAATTATAACAAAGACATAGCTAGTTTCAACTGTACTCCTTTCCTATCAAAATAATTGCTAGTTTACCTTTTAATTTTCTATTTTTAATTATGAAAACAATGTATGTTTATTGCTTAGTATTAGGGAGTATATAGAAATAGAACACAAAATATAAAAATAAGCAACAGCTTGTAGTCCAGAAATGACCTCAGTTAACCTTACCATTCATTCCCTAGCCATTGCAATTAGGGAAGAAAAGGCCATCAAAAGGCCATCAAAGGTATCTGACATAGGGTCAGAAGAGATCAAACTTTCACTCTTCACAGACGACATGATCGTATATCTGGAAAACACTAGGGATTCTACTACAAAACTTTTAGAAGTGATTAAGGAATACAGCAATGTCTCAGGCTACAAAATCAACACCCATAA
>CAUYPK010031458.1:0-48707 GCA_963574355.1 Loris lydekkerianus | reverse complement strand
TCCCTCCTCAGAAGCAGCATAACAAAATCCAAACTTGGCAAAGAGCCACAGTATACAAAATAATGATAAGAGGCAAAGAGCCGAAATTCATTTTGGCCGGGAGCTGCATGCGGCTCTAGCCGCGTGTTCGCCACCCCTGGCAAGATTATAGGCATAAGCCACCACTCCTGGCCTATAACTACACAATTTACAGTGGGTAAGTTGACTGCCTAAGGGACTGTAACAAACTGGTCAACACACAGAGGTGGTCATCAAAAGGAACTAGGCCTACTGTCCTGATACGTACATGTGGTACATGTCTAGTCTATGAAAATTAGGTCAAGTTAAGGAGGTTGTGGGTATAGGGAGGTAGTCACCTATGGAGGTTCTACTGTATTTTTAATGAAAATTTTCATTTGCAACTATTTATAACATGTATATATTAGCAGTTGATGTAGGAATAAGGTTATTTCGTTTGGCCCTTTCTTTTACTGAGACAGAATCTTGTTCTGTTGCCTGACTTAGAGTGTGAGCTGCGTCATCACAGCTCACTGCAACCTCAAACTTCCGGGCTCTGGTAATCCTCCTGCCACAACCTCCTGAATAGCTGGGACTATAGTTGTGTGCCACCATGCCCAGCTAATTTTTCTATATTTCATAGAAACAGGGTCTCTCTATGTTGTTCAGACTGGTCTTAAACTCCTGGGCTCCAGCAGTCCTCCAGCCTCAGCCTCCCAGTGTGCTGGAACTACAGGCATGAGACAACTGCCCAGCTCATTGGGCCTTTTTCATTTTTCTTTGATTAAGTTTAAGTAGGCAGGGTTGTGTTGGAGATTTTTTTACTCTACAGTTTTGCTGTTGGCCATACCAGTACCTGGCGATTGATTTAGTTTTATGGGCATTCTTTAGGATTATTATTATTATTATTATTTTTTTTTTTAAGAAACAGAATCTCACTTTGTCACCCTCTGGAGAGTGCTGCGGCATCACAACTCACAGCAACCTGCAGCTCTTGGGCTTAGGTGATTCTCTTGCCTCAGCCTCCCGAGTAGCTGGGACCACAGGCACCTGCCATAACACCCAGCTATTTTTTGTTGCAGTTTGGCCTGGGCCAGGTTTGAACCTGCCACCGTCAGTATATGGGGCCAGCGCCCTACTCACTGAGCCACAGGCACTGCCCTAGAATATTTTTTAAATGAATTAAAATTACATTTGAGAGAAAAAGATAAAGCTAACCTTATCAGAAATTTGTATGGGATAAATAAACTGGCTTAATTGTTTTCACCCAGCCTTTGTATAGGAGTGTTGTTGGTATTTGAATAAAGTAGCTCTTTAAAAAGGCCAGTGGTATCTGAACTATGCTCACTTATTTTGCGCATATTACCTTGTCATGACCACGTGAAAGAATCGGTCGGGACACAAATTGAGGCAAAAGTTGTTTGGGGCTCTCCTGCACCTTTGGGGAGCCTCACCTCTTGGAGGTTGTACTCTCAATCCATGTCCTGACTGATTCTTTCATGTGGTTGCGACATTACCTGCTTATTTTTTGAGCACTTACTGTGTGCTAGGTACCAAGTGATTTACCCACATACATTTTCATATTTAATTCTTAAAATAGCCCTATTCATTCTATCACCATTTTATAGAATCATAAATTGAAGCTCAAACAAATTCAATCATTTGCCTAAGGTGACATAGCTAGGAAGATTTGGGAAAATTTGCCTCACTCCAAAGCCTGTTCCCCTTAATTATTAAGCTTTGTTGTCATTATTCCCAGCTAGATGTATATCAGACATTCCTGCTCAGGGCATTCATTTAGAAAAACCCCATCAACTGTTCATCTTTTCTTTCTTTCCTCTCCTCTTGATTAGACTGTTCTAGCCTGCTAGTCCGTATGTTTGGTTGCAGAGGATTTAAACTTCTGGGATAGGAAGTATTTTTGGCAATCTTAACAATGTCCTCTGAGTCCTAAAAGCTCCTTAGGTCCTCTGTCACTGAGAAAAGTTTTTTTTTTTTGGTGGGGGGGTGTGTTTTTAATTTTATTTGTTTCTATTGCAGTTAGTTAAAGTGTCACTCTGTTATCTTTGCTATCTACCACCAGAAAGGAAAACCTAGGCTGGGCACAGTGACTCACATCTGTAATCCTAGCACTCTGGGAGGCTGAGGTGGGTGAATTGCCTGAGCAAGAGCAAGACTCCGTCTCTAAAAATAGCCGGGCATTGTGGCAGGCACCTATAGTCCTAGCTACTTGGGAGGCTGAAGCAAGAGGATCCCTTGAACTCAAGAGTTTGAGGTTGTTGTGAGCTATGACACCACAGCACTCCACCCAGGGTGACAAAGTAAGACTCTGTCTCAAAGAAAAAAAAAAAAAAGAAAAAAGAAAGGAAAATCTTAGTGAAATAAGGCAGAACAGGAGATATTTAAAATAACGTGTCATGTAAGAATTAGCCAAATAAAAATGAAGCACCTCCCTGTTTTCACAGGACAAAGACAGAATTAGAATGCTATTCCTATCATATATTTAGCTTCACCCAGGATGGTTCTTATGGACTTCTGAAAGGTACAACTATACCCATTTGATTGTCATTTATTGCTCCTTGCTAAAGATAGTTTTTCTTTGTCAGCAAATTCTCAGAAAAAAATGATAGAAAACATGTTTTTAAGTTTAAACTCTTTGGACAATAATAGATGGGAACTATAAAAACAGTTAAAAATCTATGTCTGGTGTGATTGGAAAGGATATTTAGACTCTAATCATAGCATTTACTTGCAATAAGATTTATATTCTTCTTTTTAAAGCACAGGTACTATTTTATAGTAAGAATGAAATATTTTAATTTTTTATCAGAAAAAGATTATCAGTGCATTTTGAGAGAGGGAAGTTTGATTCTTTTTTCCTCTTACCATTGTAACAATGTGTTTTTCACAATTAAAAAAAAGCATGAGAATTTGTCATGTGTCCATGATGTTTACTGAGGGAAACTCTGTGCTCATTAACAATTCTTTTCTGATTTATTTCATGCATTATACAATGATCCAACTTCTTGGGTTCCCTCAGTAGAGATAAGTCCGGACTGTACTGGCCAAGGAGCTGGGGTGCAGATGCGTGAAACACATCTGATGTCAGAAAGGGCTTAGGTTGGAGAAGCGAATGATTGTTGTGTAGAGTGAGGGAGTTGTTGTAATGAACTGTTTCTTCTTTTATCAGAAATGCCTTGATAACAGCTCTCAGCTTCTTCTCTTCATTCTAGGCCACTCCCCACTCTCCTTAAATAATGCCATTTATAAAACAAAACAAAATAAAACAGTGAAGTACCACAGCACATCATCGGGTAATCTCATAGAGAAGCTCTTAGGATATCCCTGATGGCAAGGCTGTGAAGAGTGGGGAATTTACACACTGCTGGTAGGAAAGCATATTGGTTAATACTTTAGGAAAGCAAGTTGACAATATCGTATGTGCTGTAAAACCATCTCTTGCATGCTTGAGGAGATGTAATCAAGAATGTTTATGTTAACATTGTTTGTAATAGCTCCTCCCCTCAAAGGAAAAGGTAAATGAGAATGAATAACAGGAGAATGAATAAATGCCTTCTGCTTTGGTTATTTAATGGAATATTATAGAGTACTTGAATCAACTATAGCTTTGCCCATCAGTATATCAATCTATCTCAAAATGTGTTGAGGAAAAAACAAATTACACGTGTACAGTTGTATTATTCACACAAAATCTAATCACACACAAGGCAATATTTTTATGCACATTTGTGTTATAGAAAGATGTAGGTGAGAATTATAAGCAACATTCAAAATAGTTACCTCTTTCAGGGATCAGGGTGGAATAAAATTGGAAGGGGAAGACAGGAGTCTTCAACTGTATCTATAATGCCATACTTTAAATCTAGATGGTACATACATGGGTATTTGCTCATTTTTGTACTTTTTATATTTTTGAAATATGTAATCATTAACACATCTTTTAAACAGTTGCTATATTTTTTATCATTTTCTGTATTCATCAGGCTGACCCACATTTTGGGCCTTGGAATCCCAAAATATTTTTAGTTTCTTTTTCCTCATGTTCTGGCTGTGGTTAGAAAACCTTAGATATGTTCAAGTCTGTTTCTTTTTTGCACTCAAATAGGCTTTATTTCCATTTTATCCTTTGCAGAAGAAATGCTTCTGTAGAGATAGATGCGCATTGCAGTTGGTGGTGATGCAGCGTATCCTGAGATGTAATGATGATGTTAGTATTCCTTGTTTTAGGAGGCCTTTGAATAACATGGTCCAATTAGGTATTGCTGAAAGAAACAGCTGGTGACAAAGAAGAGGAAGGTAATTATAGTATGGCAATGTGGTATAAAAGCAAAGATTGTGTTAAGAAGCTGTGTCAAATGCTGTGTTTGTAATATGTCACCCATCAGCATTCCAACCCAGGTCAAAGACAGTTATCTACTTACAGTAGAGATAAGATATATTTATTTAAACATGGAACAGAATTAATGGGGAAAAAGGAAAGAGTCTAGAATTTCTTTTAAGATTAATTTCCAGCTTTGGTATAATTTAACCTGATTTTGGTACAGGTTGTTGTAATTGACAGTTGCTCAAATTTAAGAGATGGATGTGTTCTTACCCCACATCCTTAAAAATACAGGTGCAAAATGTCTCTAGACTCGGCAATGCAGGAATTGGGGATCTGTTTGCTTTGGTTTTATTAACACCTCCTACTGTAAATGGCTTTAAATTACTTAAAGTGGTTTCATAAACTTATTTCTTTTGTTCTTTACATACCCAATGAGACAGACAAGTTAGATTCTAACTGTCTGGATTGGATAGATAGAAGATACTTTCTTTACAGAAGAGAAATAAGTCCAGGCAGACATAGTGACATGTTAGGGGCACACGCAGCCAATAAATGTCACGGCAGAGATAGGCTCCCCCTTATTTTTTGACACATCGTCTGGTCTTGTACCTTTTCCTCTAAGTCTGTCCACAGATTCATATGTGTTGCAAAAGTTCTCTAGGTTTTTGTTAGATTATTAGAGGTTTGTTTTTTAAAAACTTAAGCTTTTATGTAAGCGTAACATGTAAACACAAAGGTACTTAGGAATCTTTAAAGGTGCTGTGTCATGCTTTTGTGACACCTGTGTTGCGCTGTTGTTCCCTAGTCTGCTCAGTTTTGATTTAGCCCTGTGCAGAAAGGGTAATGTGGTGTCCCACCTTCTCATCGCAGCCCTGGACATTCACAATAGCCCATCTGATAGTTCCTTGTTTAACGCTGCTGCATTGAAATTAGTTGAAAGAATGGAGCTAGGGGAATACAAGAAATAATTCTGCTTTATTCCAACTTTAATGAGAAACTTGCCAAGTTACTAAGATTGAAAGAGGGATCAAAAGACTCAGAAGGTCACTGGCTGGCTCTGGACAAGAACTCATAGTCTGCTCCCTTCCCTTCTTCTAGGAAGCTGAAATCCTGGTTCCTGTGCCTGCTTCTCCCACCCTGACTCTGATTTGCCTTGGCCACCCCACATCTGCTGTTCCCACTTCTTCCTCTGGCTGTAATTACCTAAATTTTAGGCGCAAAAACTTTCCAATGATGGAGGCAGTTTGTTTATCCCTAAAACGACTTCTCCAAACTTATATTGTCCCAAACAGCTATCAAAAAAAAAAAAAAAAAAAACAACAGACTTTGGGTGGGTGTGGTAGCTCACACCTGTAACCCCAGCACTTCTGTGGTTGGAGACCAACACTGGAGGATTGTTTGAGGCTAAGAGTTTTAGATGAGTCTGGTCAACAAAGTGAAACCTTATCTCTAAAAAAAAAAAAAAAAAAAAAGAAAAGAAAAGAAAAAAAAAAGAAATTGGCTAGGTGTGGTGGTGTACGCTTGTGGTCCTGCTACTACTCAAAGGCTGAGGTAGGAGGATCACTTGCGCGCAGGAGTTCCAAGCTGCAGTGAGCTATGATTGCACCACTGCACTCCAACCTGGGCAATAAATAAAGACCCTAGCTTAAAAAATATAATAAGAAAAATAAAAACATAAAAATAATAGTCTTTGTCTTTCTGGAATGAGACCTAGATAGACTAGATTGTCCTTTTTGTCTTGCTTTCTTATTTGGTGATCAAAGATTACCAGAAAAAGAATATATATATATATATATATTTTTTTTTTTTTTTTTTTTTTTTTTTAAGTTTCTGGTATAGCCAGCAGGTACACAGACCAACCCCCCTAAAGCCTTCAGACAAGTGAGGTGATACATCTTTAGAAGCCTGTCACTGGTAAGGGGCAAGAGTTTATGTTGATTTAATTTTTTTATTGATAGCCCCTTGTGATGAGATATTTCCATGATCTGATGTGAAATATCGCAGTTATGTCTTAAATTATTCCCTTTACTTTTCTGTCCCCCTTTAATGAGTTTAGTACAAATTAAACATTCCCTGTTCTTCTGTAGTGAGATAGCTTTTGAGATGTTGCTTGCTATTTATTTGGACAGAGTTAGATGTTAGCTTTTCTTAAAAGTTGATGCCTCATTTATGGTTCCAGCTGTGAGTAAACTGTCTCCTTCAAAAGAACAATGTGTGTCCATTTAGCTTCTGCAAAACACAGGCAGTAGTTAATAAGAATTCAGATTGCTATAGGAATTATTTTAATACATCTTCATAATTTGTTATATAATGCATGCGTAATCTGAACTGAAAGCAGAGGAGACATGGAAGGTTATTATTCCAAACAGCAATTCCTCAGGAAGACATAGCACACGCTAAGCCCATAGCCCTAACCACTCACAGCCATAAGCCGGGAGGGGCCGTGGTGGTTTTCTATAGAACTTTACTCTGTCCATCTTCTCCACTGACCCGTCCCCTGCCGCTTATATTTCTGTGCCTGGGAGAGCAGGGTAGAGTAGTTCCCATGCTGTGGGGCACGAGGGTGCTCTTCTCCCAGCAGCACAAAGATAATGCCACTAAAGCCCATTAGTCAAGAGCAAAAGCAGAGTTAGAAGAAACCAGCAACCAATCACTCGACCTTAAGGTGTTTTACATGAGAGAAAGTGAAGGGATACAGGGCTAGGTGGGAGCAGAACCAGACCTTACACACACTCTAACTCAGCATTCAATATTTTATACATTTATTAATCTATTTGTTTATTCCTGCTTTTACCAAGTACCCATTTGATAGACAATCAGCAGGGATACAAATATGAACAGAACATGTGGTCTTTGTACCCCAAGGAGCTCATGATGTAGGAGGACAGAATCACAGGAAGAAAAATGGGCTGTGTAATATATGAAGTGCTGTCACAGAGGTCTGTGGGAGGTTACTCATGGGACAGAAATAAGGACATAATCTACTCCCATGCAGAGGAGAGGAGGCACAGATTTCTGGTGCTCTGCACAGAGGATGCTGCACAGCAGAGGGTGGAGAGAAGGGCGATTCCTCATTACACAGAGAGGAGGGCAGAATGCTCCTGTCCAGTGAGAGCTGTATCCGCAGGGGTGTGGCTTTCTGCTCCAGAGATGCTGCAGAAACTGAGTTTGGATAATTCTGCATGTGTGCTTCTGGTGTTAAGATTATCCAAGATTTTTCTGCTGATTTGCTCATGAACCATTTATATGTGTGTGTACAGTGTGTAATAGGCGTTCACTACCTGTGAACCCCCGTGGAAAAGCCACCTTCAGCCTTCCTTCACAATGCCACTTCCCATTCCTGTGAAACCCCCATTGTCCAAGCTCTTATTATGATATCCTTGGACTTTTGTAATACCCACCTACATGCTTTTCCCTCTCAAATTCATAGTACTAAATACCTCAGTGAGATGAGTATTTCTAAGACTTTAACAAGGCTTACATTGTGTTCGTGTTTCTTAGGTAGCACATCCACCTGCTGCAGACATTTAAAAGTACAAGAGGCTGTATCATGACAATAGTCTCTCACCTTTATTCCCTAGTCAGCCAGCTGGCTCCATTGACCACCACTATTATTATTAATAGTTTCTTTTATATTCTGCCAGAGAGAGTTTATGAATTTATAAATTAGAATTTCCATTTTCTCTCTTCTATACATAAATAGGACTACAGGATAAAAACTATTCTGTACTATGCTTTTTTCACCTAGCAGTACATCCTAGAGATCTTTTCATATCACTTCAAAAAGAACTTTGTTGTTGTTTGGCTGCAGTGTGTTCCATTGTAGGCAGGAACCATAGTTTATTCAACCAGGTTCAGGCGATGGACTTTTATGTCATTCCTGGCCTTTGCTGTTGCAAACAGCGTCCCAGTCAGTGCTGGTTCTTTGTGGTACACATGACTCGTCTTAAAAAACACTCTGACTCCTAAATGCTCACAGAACAAAGTATTTTGTTTTAGCATTCAAAGCTTTCTTCAATAAGGGCCCAAATAACTTTCTAATCTTACTATTTGTTTGTGTTAAAATGAACTTTCTAGTTTAGCCTAATGGTAAAATTCAAGATCTCTTCCAAATACCTCTTTAATCCTCTCTTCTGTACATCCCCAGATGAACTGTCTTCTTTACCTCCCCGTGACAACATGTTCCTTACATGGGCCTTTGTTCTTCCTAGCTCTCTAGCCTGGATCCCCACCTCCTGACTCTGCCTTTGGAAGTTGAGTCTGTCCTTGACAGCTCAGCTTGTGTCCCACCTTCTCTCTAATCTTCCCAGACTTCCTCCATCTGCAGGAACGTCTTTCTCTGGTAAAGCTGTCTTTGCTGTCTGTATCACTGTGCACACATGCACATCCTTCCAGACTTATATAATGTTTCCTGTTAAATGTGTATGTGTTCTTTTTCTATTAACAAATTTGTGAGGTATCAAAACATACCATTTAGCATTTTATTATTATTTTTTTTTAAGACACAAGATTTTGCTGTGCGGCCTGGGCTTGAGTGCAGTGATACAGTCATAGCTTACTGTAACCTCAAATTCCTGGGCCCAAGCCATCTTGCTCAGCCTCCCAAGTAGTTGGAACTACAGGTGCATACCACTCCACCTGGCTATTTTTTAAAGTTATTTTTTGTAGAGATGAGATCACTCTGTGTTGTTCATATTGGTCTCTGACTTCTGGCCTCAAGTGATCTTCCAGCCTTGGCCTCCCAAAGTGTTGGGATTATAGGTGTGAGCCACCAAGCCCAGCATTTTAGTATTTTATGTATGTCTTTATGCTGCTCAAAACTACCCAGCACAGTTCCTTCCTCTATCAATTTTTGTTTTGTCATCTGCTGTCCTTAAACATTCAGAAATCTCACATGCTGCTCTATGCCAAAGCCATCACTGGTTCCTCGTTGTCCCTATGTGATTGAGCATCCTTCTCTGGCTGAAGGAGAATGACAGGCCACTGGGCCTTACATGGCCACTCTCTCACATCACCAGATTTGGCTCCTCGCCTTGGCCAGATGGACTAACCCTGAGGGTCCACAAATGCTTTATATCTTCCTATTGCCATGACAACATATGTGTCACTTTTCCCAAAACATTGTCCCATTTTCTCATTTCTAAATCCTGCTTTCCCCAACCTCAATGGAACTTTTATCCATGGGCTTTTCTAGATCTTCTCTCTAACGTCTCCAGTCGTTTAACATCTAGGAGTAATGGTGATGATGATAATGATGGGAAAGTTTACATTGAAACCTTTTTATGTCCCAGACTCTGCATGGCCGTATTATTTCCATTATCTCACTCAATGCTCACAACCTAGAGGACAGGGACACTGCCAGCACGGTGTGCTTATCCTGTTCCACTTCTTATTGAAGAGCACACCCACCATTACAGTTTACTGTCAGATGTCCTAATCATCTTTGTGTAGACTTGCCAGGGGCCAAGATCCTTTATTTCCAGGTGCCCAGAATGTAGCATGCTGCTCGTTCCCCTCCCAGGCTGTGAGCGAGGTTATACTTAGGGAAGGCACTTGTTTTAACTCTGCCTAAAGAGCTCCTGGCTAATCAGGTGATTCTGCACCTCCTATGCTGCAGAAATGATTTTAGGTGATTTGGTTTGAGGGTTGTACATGTTTATGCTGCTTTCCTTAAACCACAGACAGTAAGTGCTTTTATGTTCTTTGTTCTCTCCATCAGATTGTAAAATTCTCAGATGTAGGAACTCAATCTACACTTCCTGAAATGTCTAACTGCCAACTAATGCAATTTTTAAGACAAAGTCTCCCACCTAGCATAGTTCATTGGATTAATTGATGTTCTTATTAACTTCTGGTGTATTTTTTGTTTGTTTTTCAGGAAATCATTTGCCAGAAGAATACTGTAAGTATTTTATTTAATCTTCTAGAAATTGTTTATCTTTTCTTTTCCATCAGCTAATCTCTGATTTTTTTTAAGTCTCCCCAGATTTCTATCTTTATCATTCCTTTTTCGGGTTTCTGATGTATGGATATGATTATCCTATCTAAATGCGCCATTCCAGAAATTGCTTACTTTCCAATTTTGGAACTCCTTTTCTGGAATGACCACCAGAGCTTTTGTCGTACAAGGTCTGACAAGTTCACAAACTCATCCTAGAAAAAGTTCTTTGAAGGGTGGGCTGGGCACTGGCATGGGGGCATAGCTTCCCAAGGGGATACTTCAAAGGTGACTGTGGTGATAGTCAACAATGAGGAATGTAGCATTTCTTCCAGGATGAGTTCGTGGATTTAATTGTCTGACCTTACAGTAAAACTTTAGAGGTGACATCAACACCTGGCTCTTCCTATGCGTGTTTCAGAAAAATTCCTATAGTATAGTCAATGTTGTAGGATTGTAAGTGGCACTAAAGCAGCATTTCTTTACACAGATACACACGTGTATATATGTGTATGTATACAGCGTATGTAAATTTGCATAAGCACCTATAGAGAAGTATATATGTGTCTGTCATCTATCTTCTCTTTAGAGATTGATTTTAATGCCTCAGTATTTTAGTCTTCCTTTGAATTCCTGCCTTCCACACAGTTAAACAAATGTGAAAGAAGGAGAAAAATAAATTTTAGATTTTAAAAATTGCCTCAAGAAGAAAAATTATACAGTGGAAACAGCCTTGTTAAGCCAATATAGCTGTGTATTTCGTTTTGGACAGTAAGCCAGTATTTAAAAAACCTTAAAGAATGTCCCTCTGCAATTTAGAGTGAAGATAGTGTACCACATAAAGTCTGCACATGATTCAAGATGATAGGATTAACAGTACAATTGGTGGGTTTTCTTTAGATCAGACGTTTAAAAACTTAAATGCTTAAGATTTCACCAGGATGGAGATTCAGGGCAGCATAAATAGTGTTGCCATTATAAACTCTTATCCTTTCCACCACAACAGGAAATGGGCAATTATTGCTTCATGCTTCCATTCACTGTTTTTGTTTTTTTTAACACTATTTAATTTGTTAAAGGTGTTAAACTGTTTAATTTGTTTAACAAATTTTATAAAACAAATATTGATTGAGCACATACTGTGTGCCAGGCTTTGGGGTTGCTGCACAGGGCTCTATGGAGGCTGGAAATGGAAAGAGCCATATTTGTAACTATTGCATAGACTACAGATGAGAAGGGCCAGAGTCTAGTTAGAGAAGGTCAGTGAACAAATAAGCAAACAGACAAATTAGGAAACTAGCATAAGGTGACGTGCTAAAGAGTGGGGTGGGGTGGGCATTCTGTGAGGGTCCTTCAGGGGAGGTGGCATTACCTGAGACCTGAAGGTAGAAAGAAGCAGTCCTGCCCAGCCCAGTGTGGACCTGGAGACAAGCAGCTAATACAGGGACACAATACTGCACATCATGAATAAGTTGTCTGCTGACTTGAGAAAGCTGCTATGTTTTGGGTGCTGGATATCCTAATAAAAGGCTGATTTGACCATCTTTTTCAATATATTTGAATATTGAGAGTTTTTCTTTCCAGAAGCTTAATTCAATTTACACATGCACTGATGGTCACCTTTATGTGGTTTTTAAAAATCGAAAAACAGAAATGGCATTATTATTTTTTTAAGCAGTGAAAACAGTTAGCAGAAGATTAGATTTTGAGCTGTGGGATTTTATAGCCATAAAAAAAAAAAATAAAACAGGCTAGAGAGATTAGTGTTGTTATTTATGAGCACACTTGGTGTTCTTTTTTTTTTTTTTTTGCAGTGTAAGGAAATGTGATCTTTGAAGCAAGTGTAAATATCTTTGAATTTGTATCTTATTAGTAAAAGGCAGTTGCATTTGAGGTTTTGTTCTTGATCACAAAGTGATTGTTTTTATTTGCTTTGGATCATCAGCTGTTTCAAATTATGGATTTGGTACCACTGTGCAAAGAGGAATTGCAATAATAACATTTCTAAGCCAACTGGGGAAATAAATAATCTCTAATTCTTAGTTTTCATCATTTTGAAAAAGTACTCTTCTCAGTAGTTGGTGTCTTTTAAGAAAAACACAGTGTCACATAACCAACCCTTGCACTTTTCCCCACCGCATACACTCTGGCTGTGTCTTAGCTCAGGCCCAGCTGTTTCCATGCAATTCCTGTGGCTCACCACCCTCCCTATCTTCCTTTTTTTTTTTTTTTTTGTATTGACAAGGGAAAGTGAAAAAAAAAATTAAGAAGAGACTCTAAAGAGCTCAATGAAACCAAGAACTTGGGAAAACCTTTAACATGCCTGGGTATTTTCTTTTTCTTTTGAGACAGAGTCTCACTATGTCGCCCTTGGTAGAGTGCTGTGGTGTCACAGCTCACAGCAACCTCAAATTCTTGGGCTCAAGTGATTCTCTTGCCTCAGCCTCCCACGTAGTGGGGCCCACCATGACGCCCGCCTATTTTTTGTTGCAGTTGTCATTGTTGTTTAGCTGGCCCAGGCTGGGTTCGAACCTGCCAGCCTCGGTGTATGTGGCTGGTGCCATAACCACTGTGCTACGGGCGCCAAGCCCATGCCTGGGTATTTTCAACAGGGATTCTGAAGCTGAATACCAGGGGGGTCTCCAGAGCTGCTTTTCTCTGATCTTTGTATCACTCAGCTCTCATTTTTCTCTCCCCTGAGCCCCCACTGCCCAATACACACCCAGATACCTGATTGTCATTCTCTCCCAGAATTATTTTACATAGATATATTATGCTCCCAGTACCCAGTACTTTAAGAAGATTGTGTATTTTGTGTCTTATACACAAGTACACATGGTGTTAAGGCTTCTGAGGATTCAAAACTTTATCCAGCAGCAAAAGAATAATATTCAAAACTCTAATAGCACTTTTCTGGCTTACTAACCTTTTGTCTATTTGTTCTCATTTGTGACTTAAAAGATGCGGAGCACTCTCTTTGTAATTTTTAGTTATGGTGCTTATCTAAAACAGCAGCATTTGATTCTGTTCTTCTAGAACACACTCATAGTGTAAGCTGTCTAGAAGCTTCGGAAAGTGACCTCTTTGGTATCCTTACGCAGTGGCTTGGGTGAAAGGATGAAATTGTGTGGACACGCTTTGTGATCTCAGTAGCGTTTTATTACAGGAACAGGACATGTTCATTTTCCTTCTTCCTGATTAGTCTTCCAGTTAATGCTTCATGAAGGAGAACTTGAGAAAGGGACGATTTAGTGTACTTGATTTAAAAATAGAATCTCAACCTCTAGACGCACCTTTCATACTTTACCTGGAAGTCGGGCTTAGTTTTTGCTTCATTGCCTTGTGTACCACTGGTAGCCTCAAAGCATGTCATGTCGTAAATAGTTAAGCCTGGCTGGAAGGGCATTTGGCACTTCTCGCCTGTTTGCCATGCACAGTCACTTGGCTCACACAGGGCTGCCTGGAAAGTGACAGAAGGTTAGAGAGCTGGTGTGCAAGCTTCGAAAGGCCACTCGGGAGGGTGCATAACCCCCCGTGGTAATGACATGGCTGCTAGAGAAAGAGTCCAGGGGCTGGAGTGCCAAACATGTCACACACCAGCTGCGTGACTGCCTTGCCTGTCTCCTCATCTGTGAGATGGAGACAACAGTGGGTCGTTACCCAGGAACGTGACTGTTTCTGCCTTGGCACAGGCACGTGGTGAATTCACATTGGTCCTTCTTAGTTTAGTGGCAAGGCTAAGAGAAGTGCAGATTGTTCTCCATGTGCTGAGAGGGCTGGGGACGGATGATCTGGACTCGTTGTGCCCCTGTAACAGTGACAGAGAGGGTTTCATACTCGTCTTATTCTGGTTCTCAGCCCTCTGCTTTTTTTCTTTCTCTATGGTTTTTCTTTTACAGATCTCTCTCATCTCCTTTGATTCAGCTGTATCAAATAATTCCCAGGTCCATATTTTGGCTTGAAATTCTTGTACTTTCCAACCAGTTAGTTCCAAATTTTTGATATTTTTTACTCCTGTCCCCCTTAAATCCAAGCTTGTCTGAAAGTGAACATTTTACCCTATCCCTTCCCAAATCAAACAAACTTTGTAAGTTCTTCTCATGTTTTAGCTGGAAGTCAGATTCTGTTTGTGATTCCTTGCGTGAAATATGCCAAGTGTCTCAAAATGCAATGTCTTTGTAAATAACTTAGTCTGGTTTTGCTTTCTGAGTTCTTGCTTTCTGTTAATGATACCACTCTTCATAGGCAGCCTCATTCAAGACTGCAGAGTCACCTTTGACTCTTTCTTCTTCTTCCTTACTATGTGGAACCAGTTACCAGGTCCAGCTGATTCTTCTTTTCTTAGGGACAGGATCTCACTCTGTTGCCTAGGCTGGATAGTGGCATGATCACAGCTCATTGCAGCCTTGAACGATCCTCCAACCTCAGCCTCAGCCTCTCGAGTAGCTGGGTCTGCAGTCATATGCCACCTTGCATGCCTGGCTGATTTAAAAAATTTTTTTAGATACGGGGTCTTGCGATGTTGCCCAGGCTGGTCTCAAACCCCTGGCCTCAAGTGATCCTCCTGCTTTGGCCTCTCAAAGTGCTGGGATTCCAGGCATGAGCCACAGTGCACAGCCAGATTCTTTCCTCCTAACATGAAGTACATGTGTCTGTTTCTCTTTTGGCACTGTTGCCGATCTGGTCATGCTTTGTAGCTTCCTGCCTAATCTCAAATCTTAATGCTCTCTTTCGTTCCATCCTGTTATCTCCCAAAATGCATGGCATTGATTGTATTTTCTTTCCCACTGTGAATTCTTTCTGTGATTCCCCATTGTCCAGAATACATAGTTTACTATCCTTAGCTTTGCATTCAGTTTCCGGTTAGCTTTGCATCCCAAGTTCTAGTTAGATTTTCTTACTCAAGGATGTCCAAGCCACTTTTCTTCCCACTCTCTGCTTTTATATGCAACAGCACCATCTTACTTGGCGTCATGTAGGCACCAAGAGGTCACTGAGCCCAGGTCACAGCGCACAAGGGGAGAGTGGCAGGGCTGAGGTTACAGGGACAGGATTGTGCAGCCAGGCTCTGGTGACTATGTTGCAGAGTTTCTTCCTCCAAGAGGAGGACGGGTAGAGAGTAGATAGTAAGTCCAGTGGTGGAGCTAGGGGAGTGGTCAAAACTGATGACAGTGGCTCAGACCAGGTGCATTGGTACATGGACTAAAGTGCTGGTGGAGAAGATGAAAGGAAATGGAGAAATGGACGGGGATGAGACAGCTGATAGAGTTTGGGGCAGAAGAGATGGGAGAGCATACTGGAGGGGAAGGTGTGGAAGTGTCACGGTTGATTTCTGGTAGTCTCTGGGAGGCCGGTGGAGCCAGTGGCTGGGAGAGCAGCCCTGAACGGGGCAGCTTTGAGCTGGCTGCTCACAGCGTTGCCTCACCCGCAGGAAGCCCTCTGAGTGCTCGCGGCTTGTATTTCCACCTGTTTATGCCGCATCTCTCTGGCTACATCATAGTTCCCTGAATCTGAAGGCTGGACCTTCAACCACTGTGTTTTTCCCACGGCATAAATCCTAGTCATGGAGCTTCGAAATATAGTGGATAAATATTTAATTGATTTATAGAAACTGTTCCACACATTTTTGGTATCACCTGTAAGTCCTAATTATTTGAAGTAACTAATTAAAGAAGTTGGGGGAAGTTTCCATATTTTTAAGTCATAAGTAAGAAGTGAGATTTTTTATTTCCCCTCAAATTTGGAATTATTCTTTCAAATGAGTCACAGAAGCAAGGTGGGGTGGGTGTGGCGTCTCCAGGCTGGCTCCCAGCTCCCCTGTCTCCTCTCTCCACAGATGTGTACTGGGAACTACACCTTTGTTCCTTACATGATCACGCCACACAACAAGGTCTACTGCTGTGACAGCAGCTTCATGAAGGGCTTGACGGAGCTCATGCAGCCCAACTTCGAGCTGCTCCTGGGACCCATCTGCTTACCTCTGGTGGATCGTTTTGTTCAACTTCTGAAGGTGGCACAAGCAAGTTCCAGGTGAAATTTAATAGTGTCATTTGGTGATGACAGGGAAGTCTGATCGCCCCTCCTCCACGTGTGCGTCTTATCACATGATGTTCTTTAGCTATCCACGTACAGCTAAGAAATAAGAAAAAATTGTGTGTTACCCTAAAACTTGATAAAATAGATGCCACATAGTGTGTCTTATTCACTTTATTTGTAGAACAGCAATTTGGTAGCAGTAAAAACAAAAGCAAAGTAAGATTACTCACAACTTTATGTAGGTCACTACGAAAGTTTTGAGGCAGACTGTGTTATGGTCCATTATTTCACTTTCAAGACACACTGTCAACAGCGTCCTGTCTGATTCACCTGTGCAAGTTTCAACTTGCTCGGCTTATCAGTGTGGCTGGAAGGGCTTCGTTTGTTTCTGTCTGTGTGGATTTTATGTTTCTTGATTTTTGTGTATCTCAAAACTTTTGTAATGACCCATAATAATGTTAGAGCTAACAATATATACAAAATAAGTAAAAGAATATCATCAGATAGATGTCTAGCAGCTTTTAAGGGCAAGAACTCTGCAACAATTGCTAAAAGCATTATTATATTTTGGTTAAGCAATTATTTATTTTAATAAAGATGATGGTGGATCAGAAAGGTAAGGTTATATTTGTTTAAATCACAGTACATCTGATTTATTTAGAATAGTTTTTAATCAAAACATTAAAAATGTTATGTCAAAACAAAATCTTAAGAAAAAAACAGTAAAATGAAAAATAAAGTTTTAGCATTTTAAGTGATACCTTTTGGTTTGGCATTTAAAGTGGCCTATTGCAGGAAAACTATTAATATGGAGTACCTTTACTTTTAATTATTTCTGAAGGTAGAGTATTAAAAGAAATACTTGGACTCCTAAATTTCTTAAGGATGCAACTATTTGAGATGTCCCTTCTATACATCTGAATGAATTGAAAGCCACTAATACTACAAATGACATTCATCCTTTATTAAATTACTGCTTTTCATTAAAATCCTGCCTAATGTTAACTCTAAAATGCATTTGTTTATTTGTTTGTTTTTTACCAGCCAATATTTCCAGGAATCTATACTTAATGATATCAGGAAAGCTCGTAATTTATACACTGGTAAAGAACTGGCAGCGGAATTGGCAAGGATTCGGCAGCGAGTAGACAATATTGAAGTCTTGACAGCAGATATTGTCATAAATCTGTTACTTTCCTACAGAGACATCCAGGTGAGAAGATGCTGAAAGCAGAATCTTTGTCATGTCGTGTGTTAGAGGAATAAGGGAGTGTTAACTTCAAATTTCATTTGGCCCATAAGTAATACATGCTCCTACAGGTAAGTTTTTATGGACTTTCCTAAAGCTTTCCATCCTGTGATTTTTACGATGAATGAAAAAGACTCACACGAGTTAACCATCATGACTTGTATGGTAAAGGTCTGAATATTTCTTCCAAAAGAAAAAAAAAAAATCTGCTGGTAGAGCTAACCCAGGAGAGTCTGCTGTACCAACCACACGGAGACTTGGGAACACCTGTCGGTCAATGAAGGAAAAGTTTGGGCAAATAGCAGACATTTTAGAGCTTTCTGGGCATGTCTCCTAAAACTTGTGTTACTTGAAATTGACAGTGCTGTCTCTATTGAGCCAGAAGGGATACGTATATAATTGATTATTTATAAAAATAACTTTTGAAATATATAATATAAAACACATTAACATGCTATATTATTTTTATTGACATGTCATAAAATTTTTAAAATACAGCAAGTAGAATGGAATCCTTTCTAAGCTGGAAATTTGCTATGAGGTTTTTATAGGAAAATTTAAATGACTTCTGGTGTTTTACTCCCACATCCAGCCTTTAAGGTGCATGTGGTACTTAGTATCCCATGGCTAGAGTCGCTTACTTATGTGCAATGAAACCATTTTGCTATTTATAATCGAAATGGAATCAAATGCTCCATATTCTTGTAATTTCTTTTTGCCCTGAAAGTATGAGTTAGAACACTGCATATCAGGGGTCTGGCTGTGTGGAGAAGTAAAGTACCTGTATCTACAGCATTCTCATGTGGGGTATTTTTTGTTTGTTTTGATTTTTGTCAAACATGGTATCTCTGTATTTCTAATGTTTTTATCTGTACAATCCAAACGTCTTAGAAGAAGAACAAGTTTAATTTCTTACACGTTCTCCAAAGTACTCTACAGATTGTAACTTCTCTTTTTAATGCCCTTCTGAGATTCAGATATCTGGTTGTCAAAAGACATTTTATTGTCAGACCTCTTCTGAGGGTTTAATTCTTTGCTATTCTCCTCTTATTTGAAAGGACTATGATTCTATTGTGAAGCTGGTAGAGGCTTTAGAAAAACTGCCGACCTTTGACTTGGCCTCCCACCACCACGTGAAGTTTCATTATGCATTTGCACTGAATAGGTAAGAAGAAAAGGTTTCTTTCTCTAATACACTAACATATTATTGTCTTACAGGGTGTTTACTATAACAATGCAACAAGTACCAGTTAGAATGGAATATTAATATATCTACCTTAACTACATGAAATATAGGAAGCTTACATTCTGATTTTTTTCTGATTTCTTTTGTCAGTAAAAAAAGTCTCACACTATTTGTGTATTTAAATTCTTAAAATTCTTCTCTGTCAAAGTTTGTATTTGCTATTTATATTTTTTGTAATTTTTTTTGAGACAGAATCTCACTTTGTTACCTTCTGTAGAATGCTGTAGCATCATAGCTCACACCAACTTCAAACTCTTGGGCTCAAGTGATTTTCTTGCCTCAGCCTCCCAAGTAGCTGGATGACAGGTACCCACCACAATGCCTGGTTCATTTTTCTATTTTTAATAGAGATGGGGCCTCGCTCTTGCTCAGGCTGGTCTTAAACTCCTGAGCTCAGGCGAGCCACCTGTCTTCACCCCTCAGAGTGCTAGGATTATAGATGTAAGCCACTGCACCTGGCTGATATTTTAATTTTCCATAGAGATGTGGTCTTGCTCTGTTGCTCAGGCTGGTCTGGGACTCCTGGACTCAAGTCATCCTGCCTTGGCCTCCCAAACTGCTGGGATTATAGGCATTAGCCACTGTGCCCAGCCTCTGCCAAATTTATTGAGTACTTGCTATATGTCAGATAAGCCTCTTTGTCCTTATTTTTATAGATGGGGCAATTGAAGCTTGCAAAGGTTAGATAACGATTCTTCGAGGCTCATAATTAATGTGCCATATAACTGAGGCTCAAACCCAGATCCACCTGATGCTGGGGTCTATGCTGTTACCACAGGCTCATGCCTGTGAACCCAGCACTTCAGGAGGGTGAGGTAGGAAGATTACTTGAAGCAAGAGTTTGAGACCAGTTTGAGCCTAGTTAACCTAGCCAGATCTCATCTCTACAAAAAATTGAAAAGATTAGCTGGGCATGGAGGCCAAGCTGCTTGGGAGGCTGAGGCAGGCGGACAGTTTGAGCCTGGGATTTGGAGGTCACAGTGAGCTGTAATTGTGTCACTGTACTCTAGTCTGGATGACAGAGCAAGACCCTGTCTGTAAAAAAGTAAAATAAAATAAATGTATAACAAAAGTATATTTTATCTTCTATATTAAACATCTTTTTCTTTAGAATTGACCAATTTAGATGAAACCTCCAGAGATTATCTGCTCTTACTGTGCATTGTCCCCAAAGTCACCCCCAAAGCTTTCATAAATAGGGAAAAATGGAAAATTGTAGTTAAATGTACTTTTATTTACAAAATATTCATTACAAAATTTTATGAAATATTTACAAAATATTCTCTACGTGTTGGCTACCTCTTCATAAAAGTGTGTAATGATGGTTTTCTAAATAAAGGCACATTTAGCAACAATGTCCCATTTTCCTTATGTATGGCAACTTTAGGGACGACTTTTGGGACATCCTGCTGTTCTCAAGTAAGTTTTTTTTGAAAGGTGGCATGGAATATTTTATATTTTGAAATGAACTTCATAGGAGCCTATCATAATATTCCTTTGTTTTTTGTCTTTCTTTCCTAAAATGTACTGAAACAATAAGCAGTATTGTATATGAAGTATATGAAGCAGTATATGAAGCAGTATTCTACAATTAAGGTATTTAGTACAAAGGGTAAAATGTAATTTCATGGACAGAAGGTTTGAAGTGGTAGTGAAGGACAGAAATGATGCCCTTTTTTTGTTTGTTTTCTGCAGTTTTTGGCTGGGGCTGGGTCTGAACCTGCCACCTCCGGCATATGGGGCCTGCGCCCCACCACTTTGAGCCACAGGCGCCCTACCCCAATGATGCCATTTTTAAAAACAGTTTTATTAAAATATAATTTATATACCATACAATTTACCCATTTAAAGAGTACAACTCAACCATTTTTAATGGATTAACGGAGCTGTGTAACCATCACTAGAAATTTTGTAACATTTTCATTATTCCAAATAGAAACCCCATATGCTAGCAATCACCCTCCCATTGCTCTCTGAACACCTGAGCCCTAGGCAACCACTAATCTACTTTCTGTCTCTAACTTTGCCTATTCTGGACATTTCGTATAAATAGAATCACATAGAACACGGTTCTTTTGTGTCTGGCTTCGTTCCCTTCGCATAAGGGATTTCAAGGCCCCCCCGATGTTAACCTTCAGAAAATTTTTACATGGTTTTAAGAACTGCTTATACATACTTGCTATTTAAAAACAAAATATGTAAAGCAGCTTCTTAGAAAAATCACTTGGTTACAAGTAGAATTTAGGCAGCTGTTGGATTAGATTTGGGTTTTGGTATTGTCTGTGAATGCATTTGCACAGTGTTTTGAACCAAAGACATTGAAACTTAAGGTCAGGATTTTGTCCTTATTTGGAATAATTTACTGTGTCCCATTGAAGACCACAAAACTACACTCCTGATCTCATTGCACCAACTTGAACCTCCCTCCCGGGAAATTGGAAGCACTGTGGATAGGTAAGTACAAATCCATCACCTTTATTAGAAAAGAAACTCAAAAGAGATCCTTGTAGGACTCAGTAGACATACATCAGGATACAAATTAGGCTTAGGACAGTTTTACAGAGGACGTTTAAAATTTAATTATTGTTTTTATTTTGCCTAATTTCATTAATGTAAATCAATAGATCAAATAGAGTTTTTAAAAAACAATCAGCCTCTATTGCTTCTGTAATCTACATTGAAACAACAGTGTTTTCTATTTTAGGAGAAATCTCCCTGGAGACAGAGCAAAAGCTCTTGATACTATGATTCCCATGGTGCAGAGTGAAGGGCAAGTCGCTTCAGATCTGTATTGCCTCGTGGGTCGAATCTACAAAGATATGTTCTTAGACTCTAATTTCACAGACACTGAAAGTAGAGACCATGGAGCCTCTTGGTAAGTATAAGTAAGCCATTTATTTAATAAGTCCATGATAGAAAAAACAGTTAAAGTATTACTATCCATTAGATTATGTATTATGAACTAAATCATAGATTTTGTAAGTTGAGTAAATAACTTGATGACTTTTTTTAACATGACAGATTAAACTGTGATAAACTAGACAGAGATAATTTAAGAAATGTAATTTTTAAAAGATACTTTAAATGCTGTATATACTATAAATAACAACATATAATTTTGTGGAAAAATTTATGAACATTTATAGGAAGACCTTAAAGAAGCTCCAGATAAATAGAAAAATATACCAAGTGTGTAGATGAGAAGGCATGATATTTTAAAGATGTTAATTTCCCCCAGCAGGGCTTTTCGTGAGATTTGACAAACTGATTCCAAAATGTCTTTGGACAAATAAAGGGCCAAGAATAGACTAAGTGATTTTGGAGAACAAGGTGAAGAGCCTTGCTTTCCAGGATAACAAGACTTGTTATAAAGCTGTAATAATTAAAACATGGCAGTATGGCTGTGGGCTTAGACAAATAAAATGCTGGAATAGAAAAGAAAGCCTGGAACAGACTGCAAGGCAAGTCAGACTATATGACAGAGTAGCCTTCATGAGCCAGAGGGGAAAGAATAGACTCTTCACTAATGATTTTACAAAAATTTATCTGCTTGGAAAAATAAAATAAAATGTGTCTGCATCTTAAACCATACGCAAAAAAATGAAATCAAGGTGAATGAAAGACCAAAATATGAAAAAATGTTAGAAAAAACACTTTTAGAATAAAATATAAAAACCATATTTAGACTGTGGGATAGCAAAGGATTTCTTAAATAAGGCTTAAAATATATAATTAAATCATGCGTGGCATCCGTAGCACAGTGATTATGGTGCCAGCCACATATACCCAGGCTGGCGGGTTAGAAACCGGCCTGGGCCAGGTAAACAACAATGACAACTACAACAAAAAAATAGCCAGGCGTTGTGGCGAGTGCCTGTAGTCCCAGCTACTTGGGAAGCTGAGGCAAGAGAATCGCTTAAGCCCAAGAGTTTTAGGTTGCTGTAAGCTGTGACACCATGGCACTCTACTCAGGGTGAAATAGTGAGATTCTGTCTTTAAAAAAAAAAAAGAAAAAAAAAGAATATATATATGTATATATACTTTTATGATTAAGTCATAAAAGTAAAGACTGGGAAAATGGGTTGCATTGAACTTGCTTCTGGCTTTTGGAAATGGCAGAGTAGGTTTTGTTGTACTCATTGGTCTTCCTGCTGATAACAATTATAAATGTTGGGAAAACACTTTTTTTAAAAGTTGGAAAGAGGGTGGTGCCTGTGGCTCAGTGAGTAGGGTGCCAGCCCCATATACCAAGAGTGGTGAGTTCAAACCTGGCCCCAGCCAAACTGCAACAACAAAAAAATTAAAAAATAATAATAAAATAAAAAAATAAAATAAAATAAATAAATGAATAGAAAATGCTTTTTAAAAATGAAAGTTGGAAAGCACCAAAGAGTGCTTTCAGAAACTGGAGAGGTTTTGATCTTTGGATTAAGGGCAACTCAGTAAGTAAAATCTACATTTAAATGGCTTTTCCCTTGGGGCACTCCCTGTTCTGCAGAGCTCAGGGCAGGCAGAACCCCAGAAGAAGATGATCAATTTTGTTGGCCTGAGGAGTCAGTTTAACGCTGGCAGATTACAGTCTTAGATAACCCCGAAATGAAGCAGCCACTGTGGGGGGAGTCCCAAAATCTGCGTGTATAAACTCTTCTTCAGTTCTTGACTAACTCCTGAAGTGTGTATGTACAGAGTGAACTCAAAGGAGCCTGGGGGTGAAAATAACAAGCTGGAAGGTTAGGGAATCTGAACAGAGATTTCAGCAGCTGCCAACTGCAGGGAGTCACTTTGGAATTTGAACCTCACAAGTAAGAAGGACATGAACAACTTGACCTTTCCACTGAAACTCTAAAAGGACCAAACCTTAGGAATAAAAACTACATAGCAATTTTTATTGGGGAGTGCACTAAAATTAAGGCAAAATCAAAACAGAGTCACCACAATCAAACCTAAAACCAAGCTTCCACGTGATCAAAGTGAACCACCAATCATTTATTTGCCTGTTAGAACAAAACTCGGTACTCATAAGAGAAAGATAACAGAATCCAAACTTTCTACAACATATCCAAAATACTAATATGCCACAAAAAACTAGTAAAGATATAAAGAAATAGGAAAAAATCCATAATTAAGAAAAAAACCAGTCATAGAAATAGACCCATAGACAATACAGATTTTGGAATTATCAGACAAGGACATAAAAATAATAATGATAAATATATTAATGAATCTACTTGAATAGATGAATATAATGGGTGAAAAAGAAAGAATTATAGGAGAAACTGAAAAAGAACCAAATGGAAATTCTAGAACTGAAAAATACAGTATGTGAAATCAAAATATCACCAGTTGGAATTAATAGCAAATAGGATACAATATAATAAAAAATTAGTAAATTTACAAATGTATTTGCAATCAATAAATTAGAAATCACTGAAGTTGAAGGATAGGAAAGAAAAAACATTGAGAAAGAAATGAATAGTTTCAGTCACCTCTGGGTTAGCATTGAGTGGTTTAAATACTTTTAACTGGAGTCCCAAAAGGGGAGGAGAGATACAATGTAGCAGGAAAATATTTGGAGGATTAGTGAACAAATGTGATCTAAATCTGACAAAACACAACAATAACAATAACCCCAAAAGCTCACGGATAAAGGAAGCTCAGCAAAATCCAAGCAGGGCAAATTCAAAGAAAATCATTCCTTGGCATATCATAGGAAAATTGCTGAAAAATAGAAAATATAAGAAAGTGGTATAAATGCATCCTAAGTAAAAAGATAAATCGTACCAGGAGAGGGAATGCTGACTTCTCATCAGAATGAAGCCAGAAGACAATGGAATAACGTGGATAAAGTGCTGAAGGAAAAAAACAACCAGTAAAGAACTCTGTATCTAATGATAATGTCTTTCAAAAATGAGGCTGAAATAAGGACAATTCTAAATAAATAAAAACTGAAATAATTTGTTGCCAGCAGACCTTCACTACAAGAAATGCAAAAGGAAGATCTTCAGGGTAGAGGGGAATGACCTTAAATGGAAACTTGGATGTATAGGAAGGGACGTAGGACACTAGAAATGGTAAATATGTCAATAAATATAAAAGATGCCATCAACAAGTAAAACAAATAATTCATCAACCAGGTGTAGTGGCACATATCTATAGTCCTAGCTGCTCAGGAGGCTGAGGCGGAAGGATCACTGGAGCCCAGGAGTTCAAGGCCAGCCTGGGCAACATGTGAGACCCATCTCTAAAACAAAAATAGTTACAGGTAGAGATTATTGCATGTAACCAATATAGGATCTGTACATAGTATACATAAATAATTTCTTTTAAAAAATTAAGAAAAAGAGATAAAACATGGGCATAGGATATGTATAGGTCATTCACCAAAGAAGAATCACAAATGGCTGATGATTTTTTTTCCCCCAGACAGGCTTTCACGCAGGCTAGAGTGCAGTGGTATGATCACTGTAGCCTCAAATTCCTGGGCTCAAGCAGTCTTCCTGCCCCAGCCTCTTGAATAGCCAGGACTACAAACACCTGCCATTATGCTTGGCTAACTTTTTAACATTTTTTTTGTAGAGACGGGGTCTAACAATGTTGTCCAGGCCAGTCTTGAACTCCTGGCCTCAAACAATCCTACTGCCTCAGGGTCCCGAAGTGTTGAGATTATAGATGTGATCTACCATGCTCAGCTAACGTATCCTAAAAACATAGAAACAGATTATTTTTAGCTAAAACAATGAATGATATACAATTTTATACTGGTCAGATTAATAAAAATTTATAAAACTATCAATGTCAGTGGTTGACAAGGATATTAGGGAAATAGGAGTCCTAATCCCTTGCTGGTGGTAGTATAATTTTTATAAGCATTTAAAGATTTCTGGCATTATTGAGAAAAGTTCACAACTTACATACCCTAGGGTTTGGCAGATTTATACCCTAGAGAAAATGTAGAAGTTTCTCTACATAAAAGATCCTACATTAAAAAAAAATCTTTAAAAGAAGTTGAGCAAAATAAGGAAGTGGGCAAGATTCATACAGTATAGTATCATTTATGTAATGTTTAAAAATAGTCATTGAGATCTAGTATAAGTTTAGATGCCTGGATGGGCGTCATAAACTCCAAATTCAGTAACTTGGTGACCAATGGGAAGGAAGAAATAGAATGACACCTAAGAGAGATTCACATGCAGTTTCAAGTATACTGCAAATGTTTATTTCTTAAGCTGGTGGAGGGATAGTATGAGGGAGTGTTGCTTATATTATTCTTTTGTACTTCTAGTATTTCTAAAATATTCCTTTAAAGGAGGCCATTTGAGTTCAGGAATTACTTTGTGATAGCCATAAAATTTTTTAAATTTGTGAAACAGAAATCTTTTATCATTTTAGTAGTTTAGAAAGACTGTCATAGTTCTTTTTTTCATTGCTATTGTAGAATACCTGAGACTGGGTAATTTATAAGGAAAAGAAATTTATTTCTCACAGTATTGGAGGCTGGAAAGTCCAAGATTAAGGGGCCAGCGTCTGGCAAGGGGCTTCGTGTTGCGTCAGCTTGTAACAGAAGGGCAAAAGGAACTTGTCCTTTTATAAGAAGTCCACACCCTGTATAATGGACCAGCTCTGAAGATAACAGCATCAATCCCTTTCTTGAAGCAGAACCCTCATGGCCTAATCACCTCTCATTAGGCCCCTCTTCCCAACACTCTTGCACTGGGGATTACGTAAATTTCCAACATGCTTTTGGGAGGACACATTCAAACCCTCCTAAGGGCTAAAAGTAGAATAATGAGAGGAAAACTCAAGGACAGTGATTTTCTAGATCCTTCTCAGGAAGCCTTGCTTTGGACTTTTACATTTATAGTATAAATTTTTACTTCAAGGCAAAGAGTTTTATAGTTTCTTTTAACCAAGTTTTTCTTTTTTTTCTGCTGTTACAGAAGAGGAATATACTATAAAGGCTTTTTGTTATAAGATTTATACTTTAGGAAAATTTTTGATGATAGGAGAATTAGAATCTGATATTTAGGAAACACGATGACTAGTATAAAAGCTTTGAAGTAGCAATGATAATGAAATGCATAAGCATTCTGAAAAAGCCCGGTATTCCAAGGTCAGTGAATTCAAATGGAAAACCACTTCTATGAATTTAGTATGCATCGTGTACAGGAATAAACAGAAGTGTTTTCTCATTTAAAAACAAAACAATTTAGACTACTGAGCGCTTTCAAGGTTATAGAAAGTTCAGTTAATGAGTAGAATTTTTATCTAGTGTGTTTTTAACCTTCTACATGTATACTTAACAGATCCTGGTTTCTTTTTTATGATTTCCATTTAACCTAGGAACATTAACTTTCTCAAAAGAGGTCTGTGTTCAGGGTCTTCAGGTCAAGTTGAAGATGGCAGGATTTTTATGATGTCATGTTAAGCTGTCTATTAATTTTCTGGTAAGAACAGGGACAGCTGTTAGAGCTTGAAGATTTCTAATCTAACAGCCCTCAGGAACTGATCTTGTGTGTGCCCCTGATTGATTTATTTGGCAATGTAAGAACGTCACTTTCACTGTAGCGTACAGTACCTATCTACAACGTACCATTATTGTCACTGTATCCATTTATCCTAAAAAGACACTAAGAGAAGTTCCCTTTCCCCAGGTTTAAAAAATGGATGCTTTTTAAATGCCCTTATCCTTATAAAGCAGTTTCAGTGTTTCTTAGTGTCTTGACTCAACTTCCACAGTAGTACAAACACACACTCATTTCAGTTGGCATTTTCCCTGACCTCTGTTGTTAGAGCTGAACGGGAAACTGCTGTGTGGAGGTGCTCAGGGTCAGCATGTGGCCAGATGTAGCCAGGATCACTCCTTCCCTGAGTTGTGGGTCCCAGAGGGCTATTTCAATTGACCTTTTATTTTGAGTCATGATCCTCTGAGTTTTCACTTGTCAAATGCAGGTGCTGGGATAAAGAGTGAGGTGTCATGACAGATAGTCCCTTGGGCTTCTTTCTATGGACTGAATCATTTTCTGTTGGTTTGAATAAACATGTGACCATGGAAAGTTTAAGGATAAAAGCTTCAACTCACTAGAAAAATAACCTCAAGTGGTTATGATTCCAGTGGCTCATCAAACATCTTCTTGTGATTTACCTTTTTAATATTGTTTTGTTTTTGTTTTTGTTTTTGGAGACAGGGCCTCAAGCTGTCTTGAGTGGGTAGAGTGCTGTGGCATCACAGCTCACAGCAACCTCCAACTCCTGGGCTCAAGCGATTCTTCTGCCTCAGCCTCCCAAGTAGCTGGGACTAAAGGTGTCTGCCATAACACCTGGGTATTTTTTGATTGCAGCCGTCATTGTTGTTTGGCGGGCCCTGGCTGGATTCGAACCTGCCAGCTCAGGTGTTCAGGTGTATGTGGCTAGCGCCTTAGCCGCTTGAGCCACAGGTGCTGAGCCCCCTTTTTAATATTGTTAATGACTTAAATGTTCCTGCCCCATAATAGAAGGAGGAAGTTTTACACTCCTCCGAGCCTAGAATATAATTCAGGTATTGTGCATAGCAGCCTTTTACTTCTATAGAAGTCCTCGAATATAGATCTATTTTCTGAAAGCTTTAGTTGGGGATTTCAGAATGTGTGAAGACAGAAAAAGAGAAAACAATTTTATGGTTGAGAGCAGCGGTTCTCAACCTGTGGGCTGTGACCCACAGGAACTGTATTAAAGTGGTTTAGAGTTTTTTAGGTTTGCTTAGAACAAACTTCTGTTGTGACAGAGGATGAATACTCCCTGCTAATTTTATCTTTACAGAAAAAGAGTTGTTCTCTGACGTCTGATGTTTTGCATTGTCATTTCCTTTGTTATTTTTGTTCATTGACACTCTTGAGCGTGCCTGAAATAATGCTGTTTTTCCCCCTGTATTTAAATTTCTGCAATTCAAGTTAAAGTATGAAAAATGTCTTTTTAATCTTCAGGTAATTAAACTGTAGCTTAGTTGTGGTTATTTTGGGTTTTTTTTTTTTTTTTTTTTTTTGCAGTTTTTGGCTGGGGCCGGGCTTGAACCCGCCACCCCTGGCATATGGGGCTAGCGCCCTTAGTTGTAGTTTAATAAAAGGTTGTACCATTTGTCATAGCTGTTAAATATAAAGTTTTAAATAAGCTAAAGCTAGGTCATGTACTGGTTAGGGATGATTGGACTACAGAAGGAACAAAGATGAGAGAGGGGAGTGTGGGAAAGTGGAAGGGAAGACAACTTCACAGTATGAGAAGTTGTGACCCAAGAGCCTAGTCTTACTAATGGCCACCAAGTTTCTGAAGCAACAGATATAACAACTGGAGGTGGTCTGAGGAATTATTATGGACAAATCACTATGACTTAGAGGGCCATGGAAGTTCTAATTACCAAGATTATCTCTACAATTTCTTTTTTAACCTAAAATAATAAGAAATAACCATAAAATTGCCATGTGGAATTCCCTATATAGCTTGATTTATTTACACAATTTTGTTGTATGTAGTATTTGTTCACATAGGTAGAAATAATAATCAAACCTTTCAGTTCACTCAGGGTTTTTTATACATTATTAACTGTGGCGGCTTACGGGCATCCACGAACCTTGTGAAGTAGGCAAAGCTGACATTTTCCTTCCCATTTTACAACTGAAGAAATTGAAATTCAATTTCATGTTGCTCTGTGATTAATAAAATTTCAAATCTAATAAGCTCCAACTCCAGGTTCAAGGGATCCTCTTGCCTCCGTCTCCCAAATAGCTGGTACTACAGGTGCTTGCCACAATGCCTAGTTTTTTTGTTTTTCTTTCTTTTCTATTTTTAGTAGAGATGGGGTCTTGCTCTTGCTCAAGCTGGTCTCAAACTCTTGCGCTCAGGGGATCCACCTGCTTCTGCCTCCCAAAGTGTTAGAATTGCCCACGTGAACCACAGCACCCGCCCTATCCTCAGCTGTCTTTCCGGGACATTCCAGGAGCAGACATTTCCAGAAATGTCTGTTCATTTTTTTAAAAGCAGTATGGACCACTGGGAGACTGACAAGGAATCAGTGTTGACTCAGTCCTTGTAAATAGTATAATCTTAAGCAAATTAATTAACTTTTAGGAAATTCCATTTTCTTATTTAAAAAATAAGAGTAAGACCTGCCGTATGAGTTAGAATTCACTTGGAATTCCACAAGTGGCAGAACATCTCACTCCAGTGGGCTTAAACATAAGAAAATGTATCTTCTGGGTGGCGCCTGTGGCTCAAAGGAGTAGTGTGCTGGCCCCATATGTCAGAGGTGGTGGGTTCAAACCCAGCTCTGGCCAAAAACTGCAAAAAAAACCCCAAAAAACAAAAAGAAAATGTATCTTCTAAAACATGAACTTCAGAAGTAGGGCTGGTTCTAGGCTAAGTTAAGTCAGCAGTTTAAGAGTGTCAGCTCCCTCACTAGGCCCTGGGTGGCTCTGCCCTCAGCTGCCTACTTAGTGTTGCAAGGTGGCTAGGGCCACTCGTGGATCAAACGAGCTTAGCTACACCGATGTCAAGGGGAAACTATATCTTTATCTTAAGACTGAGAAAATATGCTCAGAAAAACCTACCCCAGACTTTCCTCACCTCTTTATGTTTCTAATATTTCATTATCAGTTTAAAACTTCACAAATCACTAGCAAGGAAGATGGCATTATTGAAACTGCTTTGGATTCATCTCTTCAGGAGGGATAAGTGCTCTTTTGTGAAGATTAGATGAAACAATGTATGTTAAAGTCCTAGAATTTAGTAGACGTTTAGTGTTATATTTTTAGTGCATAATATGCAAAACTATTTTGTATTTCTTTACCTATGTGTTATAATTATCCATGCTCAAAATGGACATTTGACTACATTAAATTTTCTTTAAAAAATATTTCCAAGAATTCTTTTTCTCTTCTAACTGAATCTAGCTAAATATTTTAGCTAATGAGAGAAAATTTGTAGAGTCTATAATTTTTACATAGGCCTTGTCTGAATTTCCTGCAGCAGGTCCATCAGGGGGGTACTTGCTTGAAATCACATTTGGTTCTGGGGAAGATGGTTTTTTTATTCTCAGGGAGAGATATGAAGTCATTTTGACAACTTTAAAAGGAAATAAGATGCCTGTTCCTTATAATCATGTTTCTCATATTGTAATGCCAAAAAAGATCCATAACCAGGAAATTAAAAGCATTAAGTCTGTTTTTATCATTAATATGTTCCTTTTTCCATAGTAACTTGGGAAAGAACAGAGAGCCTTGCCTTATCAACTAATTTTCTTTTACGTCAATGACAGTCCTATTCAAACAGTAATGTGTGCCTAATAAGGATTTAGTTTTTACATTATTAATGAAGTTGGGTTTACTTTGGAAGAGTTATGTAATAAATTAATCAACATACAAATAAAGACGAATGTCTATTTTTCCACTGACCAGATTAGCCTTTATCTTGCTTTGTGTTGGCTTCAAAGTATCTTTTTCCATGTTATCTGCATTTCCACCACCCTCCTTCCCCCTTTCTCGCCATCTCTAGGGTTTTATCTCACCATCAATCCATTAACATCCTTTTTTCTTGGTCCTTCATTGTGTATATTAGACGAGTTTCCAAATATTTTACTATTTTTATTTTTAGAACATGGAGGTTGAAGAGTTCTCAGTAATGTAGCATGACCCTCATCTCATTGGTGACCAGATGTAGGTGGTTGCCAAGGTACCAACAATTCTAGGAGGACCTGGGAACTTGGGTGAGGCACACAGTGTGCCCGCAGTTGCTTTGTAAACCAAGTGCCCCTGGGACATTGGTCTCATGCTTTGATCTTGATTTAACACCATGTCCATCAGATGACAGAGCGCTTGATGGATTGGATTGTGTCATAGCATGACCAAGTTGAAGTCTACAAATGATAATATTTAATGTGTCACTGTGAAGGTTTCCTAATTGTGACTACCAAATCTGGAGCACCTATGGGGAGTGATTAAGTCTTGCTTTATGTACTTCCTCAGTTATCGGAGGAATGAGTAAGAGAACTAAATATTTGCCAGGGATTATGCTGAAAGCGAAGGAGAATATGTCAGAATAGGAGGGATTTCACTCAGTGAACCAAAGCGATTGTTTCTAAACCTGCTGAACATCAGAATCACTTAGGGAGTATTTCAGCAATGGGAAATTCTTTGTTCCTGGACATTCTGCTGTAGAAGATAAATCTTAACAAACAGGTTAATAATAGTTGATTAATATAACTATTCTCCTCCTTTTATTAAATGTTCAGATTTTCCCCATATTTGTTGTTATTCTTTTCCTCCTTAATCTTTGTTGTTCTTCATGTCCTCAAAGATTAAATCTAAACCCTTCGCCCCTACCCTGTCTCCCCTTCAGAGTTCTACCCAGTGAGTCTCCTCTCAGCTTTCCAGCCTTCTTAGAATGTGAGTTTGCATTTTAATCGGAAAGAATTGCAGTAGTTATGGGAAGGGTTAGTGTGGACTGGTCATAAACATATGAAAACTATTCACCTTCAAGAGAGATCAAATTAGGGCAAGTTACAATACCAAGCTATTCTTTTTGTTGTTGTTGTAATCAATTGGCAAAGATGAAAAGAGATGAGAATACTTTATTTTGTCACTAGTGCAACGTAAAAGTCACTCTCCTACACTGTTCCTGGAAATGTGAATTGATAAGACCTTTCTGGCAAGCTGCTTGGCATTATGCATCAAGAGCTTTGAAATAGTTCGTGTTTTTTGATCCACTTCTGTCAGTGGGAAACTATCCTAAAGAAATAGCAGATATTGAAACAAAGATGAGCAATTACTCTTTGTACAGCTATGTTCACTACATTGAATTTTATGGTGCCAAAAAATTGGAAGAAATCTAAATGGTTGAAAATAGATACATGGTTAAATGAAAGTATAACATTCTCATATGATGGAATATCATCCATTCAAAATTACGAAGGGATTTTTTTTTGTTGATAAAATACAAAGGGTGCAAAAAGTATATACAAAGAAAGAAAAAAAAATTATTGGTACATAGAGTATTACAATTTTAATACAGTTTTTTTCTTTCTTAAAATGCGTCTTGCTTTATGTACATCAAAAGAACATCAAAAGTGCACATCTTTGTACTTTTAAGCTAGTTTACAATCAGATGATGAGGCCAGGTGCAGTGGCTCCACACCTGTAATCCCAGCACTCTGGGAGGCCGAGGCAGGTGGATTGCCTGAGCTCACAGGTTCGAGACCAGCCTGAGCAAGAAAGAGTAAGACCCCTGTCTCTAAAAAAAAATAGGCAGGTGTTGTAGCAGGTACTTCGAGTCCGAGCTACTCGGGAGGCTGAGACAGAGAATTGCTTGAGCCTAAGGGTTTGAGGTTGCTCTGAGCTGTGACACCAGGGCACTCAACCAAGGGAGACAAGTGAGACTGTCTAAAAACAAAAAAAAAATCAGGTGACAAGAGCAGTGCCAATAATAAGACTATCCTTGAAGAATTACCTATTGCTTTGAAAGTTTGCAAATAAAGTTTACATTGTTTAAATGTAATACTGAGTTGAAGAATGCAAATTATTTAACCCCCTTTGAACAGATATTTAGGACTAACATAGAAAAAGCCAACAGGAATGAGAATAGCTTCATACTGTTACTCCATTACAGCCATTAATAATTGTCTTAAGATGCACCTGTCTAGTTCCCTCCCTAAGATTTCTTTCGTTCATGAAGTCTTCCCTAATTTAATTTCACTTATATCTAATCATTTTATTTCTCTATCTATAGATAGTGCCACACTATTAATCATTGTTTATAGGTTTCTTTGTGTATAGATGTATATAATGTTCATGTTTATTCATGCTCTTGCTAAAGCATAAATGTGATGTATTCAGCAATGTAAAACTCTTCTTTGGCGCATTTTTATGGGCACATTTCAGCTTCTGCCACTAATACTTCTGAAGTATTAGTCTTTTGTGTAATGAGACTGATAAGATCTATTTTGTGGAAAACACCACGTTTTTCTTTTCTTTCTTTTTCTTCTTGAGACAAAATCTCACTCTGTTGCCCCAGGCTAGTGTTGTGGCATCATCATAACTCACAGCAACCTCGCCCTCCTACGAATTCAAGTGACCCTCCTGCCTCAGCCTCCTCAGTAGCTAGGGCTCCAGGTGTCCAATATGACACGTAGCTAACTTTTCCATTTTTAGTAGGAGTGGGGTTTCACGCCTGCTCAGGCTAGTCTCAAACTCCTGAGCTCAGGCAATCCACCTGCCTTGGCCTCCCAGAGTGCTAGGATTACAGGTGTGAGCCACAGCTCCCAGCCCTTTTTTTTCTAAGAATGTGTCAACATCTGTTTCTGTTGCAGACGGAATACAAACTATTCTTACTACAAAAACAATTCTCTTGCGTTTTTTCCCTCAGTTTTATTTTTATTGTTTCACTCACTTCCCTTTTTCTAAAAATAAATAAAACAAACCAAAAAAACAAAAAAACAGAAAGGAATGAAAAAGAGCCGAAGAAAGTTTTTAAACAAGAACCAAAGGGTAGACAGAGTGATAAGGAGAAGAGAACTCTGACTCTGGAATCCAGTAGAACCGGGTGGAGTTCCTGCTTGACCACTTCTACACCACATGACTTAGTATTTCTGTGCTTCAGCTTCCTTATTGGTAAGGAATTCCCCCTTCCTCAGTCAGGATTAGAAATATTATGTCTGAAATGTTAATGTCTCCTTCAGTGCCTTGTAGCTGGTGGGCGCTCAGTCCTCAGAGGCAGATACTATTGATTGTCTCTCTTTACCATTTGATGTTAATTACAGCTTTATTTGGTAGAGAACATCATCTGTGTTGTATGGTATTACTGTTAGAAGTATTCTGTCACACTTTGTAGGAAGATTATGTGTTCCTACCCCATGACACGGGGCTTGGTTGAGTGTTTTGATGGATCTGTATTCTAAGGAGAGGCTTTGTGATCGTGACATACGTGCTTTCTTCTGGGCCATTTGCATGAGACGCCTACCCCTTCAGCCTGGATCCTGGAAGGAAGACAGCGTGGAGCAGAGCTGAACATGACACAGAGTCTATGACGTAGACACATGGCGTGAGCAGGAGCTGCAAGCCACCGAGATGTGCGAGTTGTTTGACACTGTGGTACACTTGAACTGAAATGGCTGAGACATAGTCTTTGGCTAAAGTAGATAATTTCATTACTTTGACATCCCATGTATTTTTATCAAGTTTGACTTGATAAAATAGAAAATTAACACCAAGGAACTAGAGACTAAATAAGGCAGAAATGAGGATTAGCGTGCTTGCTACGACTGAGCCTTACGTCAATGAGCTTTTTAGTAATAGGATGAAAAAGTCATTAGCACTTCCTCAGAGGAAATGTAAACTTTTCCTAGAAATAAATTAAAGGAATTTCTCATGTCAGACCTTATGTAGACCAACAGTTACCATTGTTAACAATTAATTAATTAAACGTTTACATTGTCAGTGTGTTTATTGAAGTAGTGAGCTCCAGTAACATTAAAATGGAACACAGTGAATGGGATTTGCAATTCACTAATTTAACTGTGGTCCAAGGACATAGTTTCTGGTTGTGTGATTTTATTAAGATCAGGGTTTAGATCACTAAAGGAAGTTAATAGATTATTTGTATCTCATATGAACTGCTGTGTTAATCATTTATCTCAGTCTAGTTTTCAGTAGAAAATGGATGCATTTTTTCTTAATCCCACAGTATTTTATAATTCCCTGCAATGTGTCAGGCATTCTGATGATTTGAGTACTGGAGATTCATTGGTCAGCATGACTGATAAGGTCCCTCCTGTCACGGAGCTTACATTCTGTTGGGTAGATGTGATAACAAGAAAAATTTCAGATTGTTATACATTCTGTAACAGAACAATTCAGAGTTTCCATTTTTTCTTGTGCCATGCCAATATAATTCTCAAGAAATATTTTCATTTTATCCACATTGTGTCATATTTATTAGCATAAAGTTGTTCCAAAGACCCTTTATCCTTTTACTTTGTTTTTAGTGCTGAGAGAATCTGTACTGATATCTCCCTTTTTGTTCATGAGAACATAGCAATAATTTTTATTCTGTTTCCTTCTTTCTGCCTCTCTCTCTTTCTTTTCTCTCTCTAATGATCAGTCCACCTAGGAATGCATCAACTTTTTTAGTCTTTGCAAAGAACCAACTTTTAGCACTACTGATTTTCTTTTTTGCGAATCTGCTTTCTATTTCATTGATTTCTGCTCTTTATTATATCCATCCTTTCACCTGGGGGATAATTTGCTGTTCTTTTTCTAAATGGAGGCTTTAGTGCATTGATTTTTCAACCTTGCTCCTTTTCCAATATATACATTTAAAGGTCTGATTTGCTTTGCATTGCAGAAATTTGACATATTGGACTTTCAATGTTGTTCAGTTCAAGTACCTTCTAATTTTTAGTATGATTTCTTCTTTCACAACTGGGTTATTCAGAAATGGGTTTCCAAATTTCCAAACATATCTTTGTTTGTTGTTCTCTCATTTAATCCTCTCGTGGTGACAGAACATACTTTGAATTCAGTCCTTTGAAATTTGTTGAGAAGTGTTTTATGGTCCACAATGTAGTATACAGTTGTTGTTGTTGGGTGTAGTTTCCAGATAAGTGGGTTAGGTTAATCTGGTTCATCAAATTGTTCAGATCATCTATCCAGGGGTCCTCAAACTGCGGCCCGCAGGCCACATGAGGTGGTGTGATTATATTTGTTCCCATTTTGTTTTTATACTTCAAAATAAGATATGTGCAGTGTGCATAGGAATTTGTTCTTTTTTTTTTTTGTAAACTATAGTCCGGCCCTCCAACGGTCTGAGGGACAGTGAACTGGCCCCCTGTTTAAAAAGTTTGAGGACCCCTGAATTCTATGCCCTCACTAACAATTTTTATCTGCCTGTTTGATCATCACTGTGAGGATGTTTTAAAATCTCTAGATATGGGCGGTGCCTCTGGCTCAGTGAGTAGAGCCTTGGCCACATATACCAAGGGTGGCCGGTTCAAACCCAGACCCGGCCAGCTAAAACAGCAGTGGCAACTACAACAAAAAAATAGCTGGGTGTTGTGGTGGGTGCCTGGAATCCCAGCTATTAGGGAGGCTGAGGCAAGAGAATGGCTTAAGATCAAGAGTTGGAGGTTGCAGTGAGCTGTGACGCCACGGCACTCTACCGAGGGTGACACTTTACCAGGTAGAGTTCCTGCTTGACCACTTCAACACCACATGACTTAGTATTTCTGTGCTTCAGCTTCCTTATTGGTAAGGAATTCCCCCTTCCTCGAAGAGTTGTCAGGATTAGAAATATTATGTCTGAAATGTTAATGTCTCCTTCAGTGCCTTGTACCTGGTGGGTGCTCAGTCATCTGAAGTATTTTTAGTAATTTTTGTAGTGTGGATCTTCTAGCAACTAGTTCTCCCAGGTTTGTCTTGTCTAATCATCTTTTTTATACCTTTTAAAAAAAACTCTAAAAATATCAGTGTCTCTCATGATTTGTATTGCAAAGTCAACCATCCAATTTTCAAAGTTCGGCCCATACATTGAATTCCTGTTTTTAGATTTTGTGTGTTTTAATCCTAGGTTATTTTTTTTAGATTCTTAAACCTTTGTTGAAGTTGTTTATCTTTTCATCCATTTTGTTCATCTTTTCCTTTATTTTCTTTACCATATTAGCAATAATTATTTTATCTGAATTATCTGTATGTTAGGTTTCCTTGTCTGTGTTTACTCTTATTTGCTGGTCACATTTTCCTGGCTCTTTGCACGTTTCATGCTTCTTTATTTTACCCCAGACATTTTGTATTTAACAATTATTGAAAGTCCGGGTATGGTGGCTCATGCCTGTAACCCTAGCACTTTGGGAAGCTGAGGAGGGTGGATTTCTTGAGTTTAGGAGTTTGAGACCAGCCTGAGCAAGAGGGAGACCCTGTCTCTAAAAATAGCCGGGTGTTGTAGTGGGGCACCTCCGTAGTCCCAACTACTTGGGAGGCTAAGGCAAGAGAATCACTTGAGCCCAAGAGTTTGAGTTTGCTGTGAGCTATGATGCCACAACACTCCACTGAGTGTGACAACGTGAGACTCTGTTTAAATAATAATAATAAAAAAGAATTATTGAGAGACCGAACTCAATTTTATTTTCTTCCTTTCCTCTATTAGCCAGAAAGAAAAAGTGTAAGAAGCTATTTACCTCAACACATACAGTTGAGTTGGGTCTGGATTTTGGAATTTGTTGTGGTGTTTTTTTGTTTGTTTGTTTGTTTGTTTTTTTGAGACAGATCTCAAGCTCTGTTGCTGGGGGTAGAGTGCAGAGGAGTCATCCCAGCTCACTGCAACCTCAGACTGCTGTGCTTAAGCAACCCCCTGATAAAGATTACATGTGATGGTGTTTTGTGAGCCCTAAAAAAATACAGATTATTCGCTCAGTGCCTGTAGCTCAGCAGGTAGGGCATCAGCCATATATACTGGGGCTGGTGTGTTCAAACCCATCCCAGGCCTGCCAAACAAGAATAACTACAACAAAAAAATAGCTGGGCATGGTGGCAGGCACCTGTAGTCCCAGCTACTTGGAGGCTGAGGCAAGAGAATCACTTAAGCCCAAGAAAAATACAAATTATTAATTTTATTGATAGTTACACAACTATTAGATAAATATTTTGGTTTAAAAAACAAAGATATGATGGCCTATCATAAGAGAAAAACAAATATAAACCTCAATATTCATTTTGGGTTGGTTTTGGCACATATAAAATATCAATATATGTTGATTGCTTTGGGCATGTCCTGCTTTTTGATTCTTCTTTTTTGTATCTTTAAGAGAGATATTTTATATTCCTTGAATTATAAGGATTTGAAGAATTTATTCATCGGGAAATATTGCATATCTTTGATAAAAAGGAAAGTGTCGGGGTGGCGTCTGTGGCTCAGTGAGTAGGGCGACAGACCCATATACCAAGGGTGGCAGATTCAAACCCAGCCCTGGCCAAACTGCAGCAAAAAAATAGCTGGGCGTTGTGGCAGGCACCTGTAGTCCCAGCTACTCGGGAGGCTGAGGCAAAAGAATTGCCTAAGCCCAGGAGTTGGAGGTTGCTGTGAGCTGTGACACCATACTGAGGGCAATAAAGTGAGACTCTGTCTCTTAATAAAAAAAAAAAAAGGAAAGTGTATAACTTCTTCCTTCTCCTAAACCCTGTTTTATTGGGACTCCATACTTGCTTTTGAACAAAGACAAAAACTTTTGGAACTTAAATGATTAGTCTAAGGCTTATAAGCTATGACTTACTTTATGACTTTCTGCAGCCTGGATGCATACCTTTTTCCATTTTAGAATAGAAGTAACTATACTTTTGGAGAGATAAAAATTCTTTTTAATCACCCCCAGTGAGGCAGTTGGAAATTTTTTTTTTTTTCATTATTTCACGGGTCCATAACTATCAGAGCCAATTAGTTAAGGTTAATTCTTATTTGACTTTTGTTTTCATTCAGAGATGATTATTCTACTTAGAAGTAACACCTTTAAAAAGGACATGTGGTCCTCAATATTCCTAACGATGTACTTTTCTTTTTGTTTGATTTTTATTTTATTTTAAATTGTGGAAAATTTCAAGTATACACAAAAGCTAAGAATATACACATACCATTCCTGTGATACAATATAATATACACTGTTACTTCTACCACCTCTTTTACTATTCCTATCTTTTTTACATACTTCCAATTTAAATAGGAATGCTTCTATCTTGGAATTAAAATGTGCTTTTTCCTAAGGAACCTTTTTTATTTCAAACTATTAAGGGGATACAGGTGTTTTTGATACACGGCTTGAGTTCAGGCTGAGGTGTACCTGTCACCTAAATAGTGTTCATTGTACCTGTTAGGTGAGGTTTTGCCCTTTCCTTCCTTCCTCCGCCCCACTTGAATTCCATTGACTTTTATTTATGACCTTTTTTGTGGTATCACTAAATGTTCATTTAGTTATTTAGTCCTTATATTTTCTTCAATTTGATTTTTTAAAAATAAAGATTTTATTTTTCCTGGGTTTGTTTCAGGCAGATTACCATAGTCACTAGTACATTTTTAAAAATTTTCTTCTTCCCCATGCTCCCAAATAGAATAATACTGACTGTTGTCGCCTATTTAATGATGCATGTAAGAGAACTGTTAAAGGTTTAATAGAAAGAGTTACCTTGAAAAATATAGTGAATATTCAAATACTGAGGTCCTTTCAAATGTTGAAGTGTTTTATAAAGGTTGATATTCAATTTCATGTATATTAAAAAAAAAAAAGGTTTTTATTATCTTTGAACCAATATTAGTATGCAGAGGCACAATCACTACTTTTCTTAATTCTCCATGTAATTGACATTCTTTTTAAAATTTCTGTGTCATACCTATGTAATTGATTCTTTCAGTATGTTATCCATTAGATTTTTCTCAATGCTTTGTATATTTTTAAGCATTTTTAAAATCTACTTTTTAATGTGGAGGGTTCTCATTTTTTAGTTTTTATTGTGCACACACACCCAAACTCTGTCTTGGAGTGATAGCTTCCAAGTAATATACTCCATTTTACTGGGAAACACTAATTTCCCCCCTGACATTTAATATTCTTCTACACTATAAATGGCTACATAACTTTCTGGCATTTGGAATGTTAATTTATATTAGACTTAATAATATTATTAGAAATTTAGGGTAATTTTTCATCTTGTAACTAAATTTTTTACATTCATCCATATTTGGCAGATGGTCGAAGATAAGATTTTTTAGAAGTCTGGGCTGCTAGGCTGAGGATGAGTTAAGTGGGGAAGTGCAACAAAGCCGAAGACAGAGATCTGTAGTTACTTGAGCACTAAATCCTAATAGCACACCAGATTCTGGGGTGAAGGCCAGTGGAATATTTTTACTTGCTCAGGCATTGGAGTTATGCAAACAGAAGGTACTGCACAGCCGGGTGTCATGACTGAGAAAGTTAACTTGCATATTTTTTTTTTATAGGTTCAAAAAGGCATTTGAATCTGAGCCAACGCTACAGTCAGGAATTAACTATGCGGTCCTGCTCCTGGCAGCTGGGCACCAGTTTGAATCTTCCTTTGAGCTCCGGAAAGTTGGTAACTACAACTTGATGTTTTACATGGGAACTCAAGGAACTTGACCCAACTTGGTACAAAGAAAAAGAGTCATTAACTAGATAGATCCTTTGGCTTTCTGCCTCATCAGACTTCCTGGAACAACAATAAAAAGAGCTTTTTTGGTGTTTCATGCCATTGTGCAGAATCTCGACATTAGGGTATAATTTAGTTTTTTATTTATTTTGTGTGTTTTAAAAGCCCATTGGTTAATATTTATTGTTCCAGCTCAAACTAATATTGAAGACATGGGCTCTATATTTAGCCCTCCACTCCTAAATAAGGTTGGTGTTTTGTAGGACGTGAGGAATGTTTCCTATTTTAGATTGTGCTTTCCTGGTGATTTTTTTAAAAAACAAAAAAAGAAACAGCACCAGAAAAACCTCTGCTATTTCCTTGTTCTGTTTCTCAAGCACACCTGCCTCTATGATCTCACTGGTGTTGGAGGCAAAGCCTCAGATCCGAAAGCAAGAGGTCAAGCAGATGGAGGCCTTTCTAGTCACTGGTCAACCTGTTCTGATGAGCATAATTTATGATGGAATAAAATCTACGTTTGTGAGTTTTAACTACTCTTTTAGTACTAAAGGACATATAATTTACCAAGTATATCACAGTATTTTAGAAGCCTAAAACTTAGCTTTTACCAGAGTTGAAAATTCATGGTTGAGTCAGATTTTAAGTCTGTGCAATGTTACATAATTTCTAAAATTTTAAACTCAACTTCATATGTTTTCAAATGCTTGTTTGACCACATGAGTGAGTTGTTCCTGGAAAAAAATTAAAGTAACTTTCATTTACAAAGTTATATTAAACACAATTCCTCAAACCTGAAGTTCTGATCATCTTAATGCATGTTTCACTTAAAAATGAGATTTAGTACATTTTCAAACCACTGTTGTTGCTCTATCTACATAGAGCAATTAACATTCCTGCAATGATTTTTATATCAAAAATATATTTTGATATATTCATGTATCTATTGCTCTCTTTTTTAAATCGAGTTTGTATCAATAAAAACAACGAAAAAGAGGATAATAATTATTTTTAGACCATATGATATAGTTTTGGCTAGTGTAGAGTTTTTAAATTAGTCTTATTTGCAAAATTGCATTATAATCATGATTTCTGAAAAGCATAAGTTGCAATGTACTTTCTCTGATTTCATTTACCAGCCAAAAAATAAATCATTTCAAATAGACCTTTGTTCCTTTAATACCATTGCCATCAGCAGTGATAAATATTTTACTATTCTTTTAGTCTGGGTCTTTAAAAAAGTACTTAATATTCAGACTTTATCTTCACAGATTTTCCAAAACATTACATATGGATATCTTATAAGCTCTTCCCAAATAATGTTTTTCAAAAAACCATGGTTCATTTGATTTTTCATTAAGGAAAATTAACCAAGACACCCTTGAGTCAAAAATCTTAAAGAAAAAGTTTCTTCTAAAATTCATAGCTTAGCTAAGACTGATGTCGGGGTCTTCCCCCTATGAAAAATAAAATCAAATACTTTTGTGTCTGTACTAATAACTCCTACAAAAGTTAGGAAAGTTCTCTGACAGGAGCTGGTTAGATAATTAAGAGAGCAAGATCTGATTATTATACATAATACTCTAGTATTTAGACTCTTTTTTTTTTTTTTAAAGGTTCAAAACCAAAACCAAGAAAATCACTCAAAATTTGTTCATCAAGGTTCCCCAATTTCTTTAAATTCCAAAGAAGTGTTAGTAGGTGAGACAATGGACAATGTCTATAAATACAAGTAACAGACGTACATCCTATCAATGCCTGAATTTCAGCGCTGGTCTGAGGAGACCAGTGACTAGAAAGGCCTCCATAGAGGCAGGTGTGCTTGAGAAACAGAAAAAGGAAATAGCAGAGGTTTCTCTGGTGTTGTTTCTTTTTTGTTTTGTAAAAAATCACCATTAGCCTCTTAATTTATTTAGCCAACCTGTCTTTCATTGAAAATCCATTTAATCTTATCACTAAATCTGAAGCATCCTAAACATACTAAGTTTAAGATCCTTCACGTAAGAAATGATCCTTAATTGTAATGATACGTTACCCAAAGACTCCTAATCCTGGCTGTGTGTTTGTTTGAAGTTATGACTACATGCTTCGGGGACCTGTGTTTTACTTTTCCAGTTTTTTTTTTTTTTTTTTTTTTCTAGTTTTGGCCAGGGCTGGTTTTGAACCTGCTACCCCCGTATTTGAGGCCAGCGCCCTACTCCTTGAGCCACAGGTGCCACCCACTTTTCCAGTTTTTGAAGAATTGTTGATACTTAAACTATAAAGGGGTAGGATTTAAAAACAGAGCACCACATCCTATATACATCTTCTTATTTTTAGCTTCACAAGCCTTAAAATAACATTCAAACTTTAGCTAAATACAAGATGATTCTTCCATCTCCTCTGGAATTTTCCAACTATGAGACAGTTTATGGGAGAGGGTCAGAGTCACAGGTTTGTTCAGCAGTAATGATGACACAGTAAAAGAACACTGTTTGGAATTGAGAGAGACCACAGTTTCAGTATCATTTTTGGTGAACATTAAAAATTATTGAATATAAAATTTATGTTACTGAATATGAAAATCCAGGCGTCTATATCAAGATAATCAAGAAAAAGTAATCAAGACAAAACCAAAATCTACCACCACCTATGAAACAACTCCTTTTTCACCTATGGAGGTGACTGACTTTTCAGATAATTAGAAATTGTGGGGAAAAAATTAAGTACTTTTCCCTCCATTTTAGGAGATGCTGGAGTTCATCCAGTAGATGAAACATTGTTCTTTTTTAAGTATCCTATGTACTATATCTCTCTTCAAGAGAATGTATTCTTCAAAACTATTCTAGTTAGTAAAGTAGAAGAAATGATGAAGCTAAGACAGTCATTTAAATAATTGATTCTGGTAAGGATATCAGTTAGAACTAAAACCATTAAGTTAAAATGCTAATTTAAAATTTTATATTTTACCATATTTACATGGTACCAAAGCTAACAAACAGGTTGCACATTAGTCACCAAGGAAAAAATGCACCTGTCCAGTGGTGGGTTCTGGCTATCTGTGAGCCAACCTCACATCACTAACAGTGGGATGGCCAGACATGTACTTCCTGAGGTGATGACTATGACATACACAACATCTCTTATAAAATTTTCTCACCAAAATGTTTAACTCTGATCTTAAGATGTAATGTTCACTTAATAGAAATCATGACATTTAGAGAAATAAGTAAACAGTACCATAAAGGCAATCAGACAGATCTAGAACACGGGCACAGCATAAGACAGCACTGTGGTCTTCTCAAAAAGTCAGTGTCATGAAAAAAATGTATACATGGATCGGTTAGATTAAAATAAATTTAAAGACATAAAAAACCAAATGCAATTAATTATCATTGGTTGGATTCTGGTTTGGAAAATAAAAAAAACTAGGAGACATTGGGGGAACAATTCAGGTATTTGAATCCGTACTGGATGTTAGGTAATAGTAGGGGGCTTTTATTTTTGTTGGAATAGGAAGGATTTTAGTGGAATAGGAAGGATGTGTCTGTAGGAGAATATTTTAGACATACAATGCACTATTTTAGAGTAAAAGGGCATGATAATTTAATTTAAAATGTTTCAGCAAAAATATTCAGGAAGGTGAAATAATAGCAAAATGTTAACAATGGTTGAAAATACGGACATTTGTTGTACTATTTTTTCTACTTTCATGTGTGTTTGAAATACTTCACAGTGGAAGGTCAAAATGAAAAGAATCTAATCTCCACCACTTATGAGCTGTGTGACTTCAGACAAGTTGCTCAGCCTCTCTGGGTTTTGTTTTCTTTATTGCAAAAGGGAGATAATCTTTAACTCATTGTGGTGTTACATAAATCAAGACTTAACATTTTCAGTGTGTACAGTGCTAGGCATACAATGAGTATTCAGTAAAAATCTCCATTTCTTGCCTTTTCCCACCGAAACACCCTTGGATCAATAACAGTTGCAAGGTGGTAAAATTATAATAAAAATTAAACTGTTAAAAAATCCTCAATACTTAGAAGTCAACCAGCTCTATAAGAACATTGGCAAAATTTAAATTGCATAATTAGGTAATTGAATCAAAGAAATGCTGAAATGGTATATAGTCATATAGTTAAAATAGCAATGACATACTGTTGCTTATAAATTTAGCCAAAATATTTATTTATTTATGTATTTACTTATTTATTTATTTTGAGACAGAGTCTCACTATTATGCCCTGGGTAGAGTGCTGTGGCGTTACAGCTCACAGCAACCTCAAACTCTTCGGCTTAGGTGATTCTCTTGCCTCAGCCTCCCAAGTAGTTGGGACTACAGGGCCAAAATGTTTTTAAATAGAGAAAAATACTGAGCTGAGAAGGATTTGGTAAAAAGGTGTACTCATACATCAGCAATTTTGCTTTATCAGTTTGGCCATGTGAATCAAGCTTGAACCAAGTAAAACACTATTCTTGAAACTCTATACTATGAAAGAGTCCTAAATATGTAATAAATATATGTACTACATACTACTTATTCCTGTATTTTATGTATGTATGTCAGGGAGAGAGAGAGAATTCCTAAATAAAATAAAATTAGAACCATGTTCTTAACTTAAAAGACTAATATGTTCATGTAACAGGTTTCATACATCATGTGCAAAGAGCATGAAAGCTTGCTTATTCATAAAAGAAATACAAACATCTAAAAAAAAAAAAAAAAAAAAAGCTCAGTGGTTAAAAATGACAATGTTCCTTTTCCCCCTCTGTCATATTGGTAAAGATGAATGGACATCATATTCCCCATCATTAGGAAGGGTGTGGATAAGAAGTGAGTATCAGATGTCTCTAGTGAGAGTGTAAATTGGTATAGAATTTTCTAATGAGCAATTTGGGAGAATGCATCAATGCTAAAAATAGGCATATCTCCTGTCCCCAACAAATCTACATTTAGTACTTTATTATAAGCAAATAATTGAAAAAGTACACAAAGCTTTGTGTATAAGAATGTCTATAGTAATAAAAAATGCTCATCCATCTGCATTTGGGTAAATTAATCATGGCACATCCATATGCTAAAATACTAATTGCCATAAAAAATGAACATTTTGGGTGATCGGCACCCTCCTGGACCGCTGGAAGAGCTGTGCCAGAGCTGTGATCAGCACCCTCCTGGACCTCCAGAAGAGCTGCCACACCACCCACAATTGGAACCCTCAAGGACCTCCGGAAGAGCTGCACCTGCTCGGACTCTGGTAAGAGCTGCGCCGGGACCAGCTATCCCACACACCGGGAATCCCCACGCCTTGACCAGGAACTCCGGGAGCTGAGCAACCCCACGTCCTCCCTCCTGTACCCTCCCTGTCTCCACACCTCTGGTTTGTCTGGCCAGGGTCTCTGGTAGCCATGTGCGCTCCGGAGCCCTCCCTGCCTCGTGGAGCCCTTCTCCTAGCCAGAGACTGCTGGAGCCTTGGGCCCTCTGGGCACCAGGCACTCCCAGAACAGTGTACACCACCCCCTGCCCTGTTGCTGGATCTGGGGGTGTCACACTCTGGAGCTGCTCCCACAACCAGAGCTCCCTGGCTGGGGCAGCCCCAGAAGAGCTACACAGGGTCACTCCCTACAAAGATCCAGCAACAATAGAGTGATCCCCCCCCCCCCCGGGGTATAATCTCGGAGAGACACCACTCCAACTCTGAGGACAGCCAGAGGCAACAGTGAAAAACAATCATGAGACGAAATCAAAGGAAATACTCTGGCAATATGAATAATCAGAGTAGATCAACTCCCCTAGGGAACAATGGGGCAGACAACAGCACATGATCCCATGCACAAACAAATAGCTGAGATGTCAGAAATCAAATTCAGGATCTGGATAGCAAATAAGATCAAATTAGAATTCCAAGCAGTTAAGATGTCTTAAGAATTCAGTGAATTCAAAGACCAAGTGACCAAAGATTTTGACACATTGAGACAAGAAGTTGTAGCCCTCAAAGATCTGAGAAACACAGTAGAATCCCTCAGTAACAGAATGGAGCAAGCAGAAGAAAGGATTTCTGACATTGAAGACAAAGCTTCCGAATGCTTCCAAACTCTCAGAGAGGAAGAGAAATGGAGGGCAAAAACAGATCACTCTCTCAGAGAGCTCTGGGATAATTCAAAGAAAACCAATTTCGTCTTATAGGGATCCCCGAAAGCGATGAAGTGGCTTCACAAGGCCCAGAAACCCTTCTCCATGAAATTATGAAAGAGAACTTTCCAGACATGCCAAGAGATTCTGACTTTCAGATAGCTGACAGTTTCAGAACTCCAGCACGACTCAACCTGAATAAGACATCCCCCAGACACATCATAATCAATTTCACTAAAGTTAATATGAAGGAGAAAATTCTGAAAGAGCCAGATGAAAAAAAAACATTACCCACAAGGGGAAGAATATTAGAATAACTGCAGATTTCTCTGCTGAAACCTTTCAAGCTAGAAGAGGATGGTCATTGACTTTTAATCTCCTAAAACAAAATAACTTTCAACCCAGGATCCTGTACCCAGCTAAACTGAGTTTCATTTATGATGGAAAATTTAATACTTTAATGACATTCACATGTTGAAGAAATTTGCCACAACTAAACCAGCTCTCTCAGACCTATCCTCCATAAAGACCAGCATAATCCTCCACCCCAAAAGTAAATCCACCCAGAAATTTTTGATCAAAGTCCAACTTCCACAGTCACAAAAGGATTAAAAATGTCCACCGGACCCTCAAAAGGCTTATCAATATTCTCAATTAATGTGAATGGTTTAAATTGTCCCCTAAAGAGGCACAGGTTCACTGACTGGATACAAAAACTCAAGCCAGATATCTGCTGCATACAAGAATTGCATCTTACATTAAAAGACAAATATACACTCAAGGTGAAGGGATAGACATCTATACTCCAGGCAAATGGAAAGCAGAAAAAAGCAGGCCTTCCAATCCTATTCGCAGACATAATAGGCTTAAAAAACTAACCAAAATAAGGAAGGATAAGGATGGACATTTCATATTTGTTAAAGGTAATACCCAATATGATGAGATTTCAATTAATAATATTTATGCACCTCAGTTTATAAGAGAAACTCTAACAGACATGAGCAACTTGATTTCCTCCAGTTCCACAGTAGTTGGAGATTTTAACACCCCGTTAGCAGTGCTGGATAGATTTTCCAAAAAGAGGCTAAGCAAAGAAAATTTAGATTTAAACTTAACTATTCAACATGTGGACATAACAGACATCTACAGAACATTTCATCCCAACAAAACTGAATACACATTCTTCTCATCAGCCCACGAAACATACTCCAAAATCAACCACATCCTGGGCCACAAATCTAACCTCAGCAAATTTTAAAAAATAGAAATTATTCCTTGCATCTTCTCAGACCATCATGGAATAAAAGTTGAACTCAATAACAACAGGAACCTGCATACCCATACAAAAACATGGAAGCTAAACAACCTTGTGCTAAAGGATAGATGGGTTATAGATGAGATTAAGAAGGAAATTACCAAATTTTTGGAACAAAACAACAATCAAGTCACAAATTACCAGAACCTCTGGGATACTGCAAAGGCAGTCCTAAGAGGGAAATTTATAGCACTGAAAGCCTTCTGTGGACGGGCTTACATGGTTGTTTACCCTACCATCTTCCCCTGCTACCCTTATTTACCCTTCACCTTTGGGCCCTGTATCCTTAAAAAAGGTTAGAGGCAGTTA